>ML368508.1:6301-24953 GCA_005239525.1 Nicotiana knightiana | reverse complement strand
GTTACCGGGAATCTGATAATCTTTGTTTGCTTTTCAAGTGATATCCTCTGAACTATGTCAAAATCCAACGACAACAACCAGCAAAGGAGTGGATCCCCAGTTTCATCGCCTTCAGGAACCCCACGTGGTTCAAGGGAACAATCCCCTGAAAGATCCAATAAAAACAATGGTGATAATGATCAAACTATGGAACAAGATCGTGTAAAGAAAATGATTCCAGAGTATGTGAGCCAAGCTTTGCAAGAATTTGCAAGAGGATTACCGGCAGCGTTACCTACACCGCCGACGCCACCTCCCAATAACACCATCACCATGGAAAATCCCCAATCTGGGTTGGCAAACTCAGGAAGAGGAGATACTCCTAATGAATCTCACGAAACGAGACCATGTATATCTAATAACTCAGAATTACAAAAGTTACTGCTAACCATGCAGAAACAGATGAAGGAGCAGAACGATCGCATCGAACAAATTCCGGGAGTACCACCTATCATCAAAGGCATTGATGTTGATAGGTATTCTCAACAACCTTGGAAGCCAAGTGCGGCACCCTTGCCTATACCCAAGAAGTTTAAAATGCATGACATTCCCAAATATGATGGAACAACTAACCCACGTGACCATGTGACTGCTTTCACTACTGGGGTAAAAGGCAACGACTTAACAAAACAAGAGATTGAATCAGTCCTTGTCAAAAAATTTGGGGAAACACTTACCAAAGGGGCCCTAACCTGGTATTCTCTTCTCCCTGAAAATTCTATTGACTCTTTTGCTGAGCTTGCAGATTTGTTTATAAAAGCCCACTCTTGTGCACAAAAAGTTGAGAAGAGAATGAAAGACATATTCAAAATAAAACAAGGAGACAGGGAACTACTCCCTGAGTTTGTAGACAGGTTTCAACGAGAAAGAATGCAGTTACCCAGGGTGCCTGATAATTGGGCAGCCATGGCATTTGCAAGCAACCTAAACGATAAAAGCTCAGAAGCCACGAGACGACTTAAGGAAAGTCTAAGAGAATTCCCCGCTACAACATGGAACGATGTATATAACAGGTATAGTACTAAACTCAGAATAGAAGAAGATATCATTGCTCGTTCGAGAGATGAAGATCATTCCAGATCCAGACGTCCTGAATCAGATAAAAAAAGGTACGATCCTTACTTAGGACCCTCGGGACGCGATATTTGCCCCAGGTTAAAAAATACTAGGTCGGTCTATAGACCACAAGGGAAGAGACGTAGTCTCATCCTCGTCTAGATCTAGAAAAGATCGAGATGAACGATCTAGAGGTAGTACTCAAATTGGGGATCATACCTTTAATGTAAGTACTACTGAACTTGTCTCAATATTGAGGAACATGGGAGACAAGGTTAAGTGGCCCAAAGAGATGCGGTCAAATCCAAGTAGAAGGAACCCAGATCACTGGTGTAAATTCCACAACGATCATGGGCACAAAACTGCGGATTGCAGATTTTTACAAGGTGAAGTAGAAAATTTGTTGAAACAGGGCTATTTAACATAATTGTTTAGTGATAAGGTAAACAGGCATATATGAGGAACAAGCAGGAGCCCCCAAAGCCTCCTTCTCCAAAACCAATCGTCAACGTGATACACGGAGGTGAAGAAGTAAACGGAGTGATCTGCAAAACAACCACAAAGTTCACAATTACACATGGGAAACGGGCTCGTGAAAATATGGAAGAAGACGATATAACCTTCGATGATGCAGATATCGGCGGATTAATGCTTCCGCACAACGATACTCTGGTAATATCTTTATTTATTTATGACACTAACATGAAAACAATGTTGATTGATCCAGGTAGTTAGGTCAATATCATTTTGCTAAGAGTCGTGGAAGAAATGCTACTGGGGAATCAAGCAATCCCAAGGGCACGAGCCATATCAGGGTTTGATAACTCTACGATTATAACAAAAGGAGAAATTGAGCTTAGAACTTATGCTGAGGGGGTGATCAAAAGTACCAGGTTCCAAGTCATCGATACTGACATGGCTTATAACGTGATCGTGGGAAGGCCATGGATCCACGACATGAAAGCGATACTCTCCACGTTGCATCAGGTAATTAAATTCCCCTCTGAATGGAGGATTCAGAAAATCAAAGGCGATCAGCAGACAACAAGAAATATAAACTTTGTGGTACACTGATAACTTGGATTTTTACCTCGTTTTCCGTTCCCTTATACATGAATTTCGGATATAACGGTACACAAAGGGGCCCCGAAAGCTTATACGTTGTGCTTGTTGCAGGATTGAACCAGAAATAAAGACACTTAGTCTAAAATATGCTCAAAACAGGAGTGAATCTGGCACAAGGATCAAACACAACAAAGATGATCAAGCAAAAAGGTCATCGCGGTCGCGGTCCTCATTTCGCGGTCCGCAGTGGAATTCCAGTGAGGTCGAAAATAAGGCAAGTATCCACTACGACCGAGGTCCTCATTTCACGGACCACGGTGGCATTCCAGTGAGGTTGAACACAAGGAAACTTTCCACCGCGGTCCGCGGTGGCATTCCAGTGAGGGTACAGGCCAGGAAAATTTCATTGCGGTCTGCGGTCCTTATTTCGCGGTCAGAGATCGAACCTTACCAAGAAGACCAGCAGCTCAGCAGCCTCATTATTTTAGCGGACCGCGGTCGTGTTTTCGCGGTCCACGGTGGTCCAGCAGGGGCATTTTTGTCCAAAAATTTGGCAGACTAAAAATAGACTATTTTGTACTTTCTTTACAGATCTTGTAATTTCTGAAATAGAGAGCACGTGAATATTTTAGGGTTTTCATCTTTCTTTCTTTGTTCTTGCATTTTTAACATTGAAACTTCAATTTCATTGTTAGGAATTAATTAAATGGGTTATTTTTCTTCTCTATCATTGTTTTCATCTTTGATTATGAGTAGCTAGACCCATTAGCTAGGGTTGTGGCTCAACCTTAGTGTGGGTATGTAATGGGTTTTTGAAATTAAGGTTGAGAAATTAATGGGTGTTGTCTATTTAGGCTAGTTCAAGGTTTCTATTGTTATAATTAGTGGTTGCAAACACTAATTAGCCTTTTCATGACTTGGGTCTTTCTTGAGAAAGAAGACTTGAGTCTAGAAATTAGCCTAATAGGAAATTAGGGCATTATCAAGAGATTTGTAGTCCCAATCAATCGGGTTAAACCCAGAAATGGTCAAACCCTACTTGAGCCTTAATTAACGGGTTAAACCTCGAGAGAGTAATACCCTACCTAATCCTTAATTGCTTGATTAATTGACACTCAATTGACCTCGAGAGGGGCAATTAGGGTAAAATCACTCAAACTACCGAGAGGTATAGAGTGAGCACCTTCGTGCATTGGTTATAGTTGTATCCCTAGCTAATTCCCCGGCCTTAGAATTGAACCCCGTTGTGTATCCACCTAGGCAAAGGTCATGACCCTAGTGCCTTTATCAATATCAGAAAACAATTAAAAAAACAAATTTAGTCATTAATTAGCTTACAAACAATAGAGTACACTTAGCATAGTTCAACACCAACAAATGTTTAGAAGTGCAATTATAAATACTCGACCCTTTTAGATCACTTAGACACTCACTCCCATTATAGAATCCATGTGGATTCGATCCCGACCATTTGGGTAAAAGCTACACGATCATTGCCTTCCTACTTATATAGTAGTGTGAGTGAGGCGCGATCACTTTTTGGCGCCGCTGCCAGGGAGCTCTAACGGTGTGACTATCTTTGTGACTAGAAGTGTAGTGTGTTTTTCTTTCCTTCTATTTTTAACTTCCTTGTTTTGTTTACTTAGGTACAATGGCTGATCCGCTAAGAAATATGATTCCGGGGGAGGAGGTTTATGACAATCAAGAAGATGAAATTAATCAAATTCCTCCACAAAGAAGGGGCCGACGGGCCAATATCCAGGATGATGTCCCAGACCCTCCCCCACCTCCAGCTCCTGGAGCTGCTCCTCGGGTCCTTCCAAACTAGGGGTAAGCTAGTGTCATAGTCCCACCAAGGATTCGAGCGGGGAACTTCCAAATCACAAATGTGATGCTCACTCTCCTAGAGCAAAGAGGATATTTCACCGGAGCCGCGCACCAGAATGCCTATAAGCATCTCAAAGGCTTTGTTGATACTTGTTGGGGGAGTAAGCAAACTAATGTGTCGGAGGACTCATTAACGGTTACGGTTGTTCCCGTTCTCACTTAGGAGAAAGGCATTGGATTGGCTTGAGCGTCTCCCAAACCATTCTATATCCACTTGGGACAAGCTCGTAGATAAATTTATTGCAAAGTTCTTTTCCCCAGGCCACATGACGGCCCTTCGAGATGAGATTTTGGCATTCAAAAAAGAGCCAAATGAGCCACTATATGAAATATGGGAACGCTATATAACCATGGTCAAGGAGTGTCCGAACAATAACATGACCGAGGTTATGATAATACAAACATTCTACCGGGGAATCAACACGGTAAATCAATATGTGGTCAACCAATTGGCCGGTGGTAATTTTATGAAGTTGACATACCCGGAGGCATATGAGATTCTTGATGAAATGGCCGACACATCTTCAGCTTGGTAAAGTAGAGAAAATGTGCCTCAAGGGGAAACCGGTGTGAATAGTCTCCACAAGGAACTCCAAGAACAAGGGCAAGCAATTGCCGAGCTCACAATAACTATGAACCAACTTGCTAAAGCCCAACTCCAACAATTGCAAGGGCCGAAGAAAGTAAATGCTATGGAAGGAGTGCATATGCAAGGAAACCAAAGGAGACCCCGGGGGAATGTTAGGCAAAATGATGGTGATCAAGGTGATCAAGGTCCGAGTGGTCATGAACAAGATGAAAAATATGATGACCAAGATGAGGATGTTATGTATGCAAACAACTACCAAGGGAAAGGTAATACTCAAAGTTGGGGGAACCAAAGGCCGCGAAACTGGAACAATAACAATGTTAGGAATTTGAGCAATACCAATGATCGTCAATGGAACAACAATAATGACCGACAATGGGGGAACAACAACGAAGGAAATTGGAATGGAAGAAATAACAACATCAATTGGGGAGGCGAAGGTAGTCAGGGGTCGGGTTATCAAAGGCCCCCGATGTACCAACAACCAAGCAACCCCCATCCATATCAAACTCATGGACAAAGTTCTTCAAGCTCAGAGATGGGTCGGATAGAAAACATGTTCAAACATATGATGGAGAGAAATGAAGAATCGGATGCCCAGATATCCTCTCACACTACTTCTATCCAAAATCTTGAAGTACAAATGGGCCAGATTTCACATGCCTTAAACACAAGCCCGAAGGGTGCACTACCGAGTGATACGGTAGTGAACCCCAAAGGTGGGAACAACAACAACACCGGTCATGCCATGGCGGTGACTACTCGGAGTGGAAAAGGTGGTGAAGCAAGTACTTCGGGGCCAAAGAAGGTTGTTGTTGATGATGAAGTTGTACCCCAAGATGAGTTACCAGTTGATGTGGAACAAGCAATGGATGAGCAAATTGAAGGTGAGGTAAGAATTGACATTCATGACAATGGGGAAGATTTGAGTATAAATGTGAACCCGTCTAGGGAGCACATAATTGACATGCCGGAATCGGTGGCCCCAAAGGCACCATTGCCTAGGACACCTCCTCCCTATCCTCAGAGATTGGAAAAACAGAAGCAAGAGACCCAGTTTAAAAAGTTCTTTGACATGATGAAGAGTCTTACCATAAATGTTCCATTGGTTGAGGCCTTGGAGAAAATGCCAGGATACACTAAGTTCATGAAGGACTTGGTGACTAAAAAGCAGTCCATGGAGTGTGATACAATTAAGATGACTCACCAAGTGAGTGCTATTGTTCACTCCATGGCACCAAAACTTGAAAATACGGGTGCCTTCACTATTCTTGCACAACTGGGAGTGCAGACTTTGCAAAAGCTCTTTGTGATCTTGGGGCAAGCATAAATTTGATGCCATATTTTGTGTTAGACTTTAGGTATCGGACAACCTAGGGCGACCTCTATGCGCTTGCAAATGGCGGATAGATCAATGAAGAGGCCCCTAGGTATTATTGATGATGTCTTAGTGAGAGTGGACAAATTCATATTGCCGGCAGATTTTGTTATCCTCGATTGTGAGGTTGATTTTGAGGTCCCTATTATCTTGGGGAGGCCTTTCCTTTCCACCGGGAAGGCCTTGGTCGATGTTGAAGCTGGGGAACTTACATTAAGAGTTGGTGATGAAAAATTGGTCTTCCATGTATGCAAATCTATGAAGCAGCCCAACAGCACTAAAGCTTGCTCTTTTATTATTCCTCGTGTCCGAGGTTATTATTGACGATGCCAGTGCTATGATCCAGGTTGATGATCCTGTGGAGTTGGCCTTGTTGAATCACGAGGAATCAGTGGTAGATGGTGTGCTTGAGAGCACCCATTCCCTTCAAGGCATGGGGTCTTATTCTTATGCTCCCAGAAAATTGTCCTTGGACTTGGAGAACAGGAAGACCCCACCAACAAAGCCATCCATTGAAGAACCTACGAATCTGGAGTTGAAGCCACTTCCTTCCCACCTCAGGTATGAATACCTTGGTCCCTCTTGTAGTTTACCAGTTATTTTTTCCTCTTGCCTAACCCAAATGCAGGTTGACTCAACTTTAAAAGTGCTAAGGAGGAGGAAGAAAGCAATCAGTTGGATCTTGGCGGATATTCGAGGTATTAGCCCCGCATTTTGCATGCATAAGATCATATTGGAGGATGGATACAAACCCTCTGTGGAACATCAAAGAAGACTCAATGAATCTATGCAAGAGGTGGTGAAGAAGGAGATTATAAAATGGCATGATGCGGGTGTTGTCTATCCAATTTCGGATAGCGCTTGGACTTCTCCGGTCCAATGCGTTCCAAAAAAGGGTGGAATGACAGTGATAAAAAATGATAAAAATGAGCTCATTCCTACAAGGACGGTTACCGGATGGCGGGTGTGCATGGACTACCGTAAGCTCAACATGGTAACCCGCAAAGACCATTTTCCTTTACCATTCCTGGATCAAATGTTGGATAGGCTCGCAGGTCGGGCCTTTTATTGTTTCCTCGACGGGTATTCTGGATATAATCAAATTTTGATAGCCCTGGAAGATAAAGAGAAGACTACCTTTACTTGCCCATATGGAACTTTTGCCTTTGCTCGCATGCCATTCAGACTCTGTAATGCCCCAGCCACTTTCCAAAGATGTATGATGCCAATCTTCACCGACATGGTGGAGGACTTTCTAGAAGTATTTATGGACGACTTTATTGTCGTCAGGGATTCTTTCGCCGAATGCTTGACTCATTTTGATAGAGTCCTTGCTCGGTCTAAAGAAACGAATTTGGTCTTGAATTGGGAAAAATGTCACTTTATGGTGGAGGAAGGAATCGTTTTAGGCCATAAGATTTCAAAGAATGGCATTGAGGTTGATAAGGCAAAGATCGAGGTTATTTCAACGTTGCCACCACCTATTTCAGTGAAAGGAGTCCGTAGCTTTCTTGGCCATGCCGGTTTTTACCGGCGGTTTATCAAAGATTTCTCTAAGGTGGTGAATCCATTATGCAAGCTGTTAGAGAAGGATGCCAAATTCAGTTTTGATGAGCATTGTATGCAAGCTTTTGAACTCTTAAAACACAAGCTCACTACCACTCCCATTATCACGGTGCCGGATTGGAGTGCACCATTTGAGNTTCAGTGAGAGGAGTCCGTAGCTTTCTTGGCCATGCCGGTTTTTACCGGCGGTTTATCAAAGATTTCTCTAAGGTGGTGAATCCATTATGCAAGTTGTTAGAGAAGGATGCCAAATTCAGTTTTGATGAGCATTGTATGCAAGCTTTTAAACTCTTAAAACACAAGCTCACTACCACTCCCATTATCACGGTGCCGGATTGGAGTGCACCATTTGAGCTTATGTGTGATGCAAGCGATGTTGTTGTGGGTGCTGTGCTTGGGAAAAGGATGAACAAAGTGTTTCATCCAATCTACCATGCCAGCAAGACAATGAATTCTGCTCAAATGAACTACACAGTCACGAAGAAGGAGCTTCTAGCAATAGTCTTTGCCATGGAAAAATTTCGCCCTTATTTGATGGGTGCCAAGGTCATAGTTCACACTGACCATGCAGCACTCCGGTACCTCATGACCAAGAAGGATTCCAAGGCAAGACTTATGAGATGGGTGTTGTTATTACAAGAGTTTGATTTAGAAATCGTGGACCGAGGAGGGAGTGAGAATCAAGTAGCCGATCATTTGTCCCGGTTGGAGGAGCAAGGACGTCCTTGTGACGAACTTGAGATCAATGATAGTTTTCCGGATGAACAACTCCTTTCAATGTCAATGCTAGAAATGCCATGGTTCGCGGATAGTGCTAATTTCCCCGTCACCAGAGTTGTCCCTTGTGAGCTCTCTTCTAACCAAAGGAAGAATCTTCGAAGGGATAGCTTGGATTTCTATTGGGACGAGCCTTATTTATTCAAGATTTGCACCGATGGGGTGATCCAACGATGTGTACCGGAAGAAGAGCAACTAGCTATCCTTGAGTCTTGCCACTCCTCACCGTATGGTGGTCATCACGGAGGGGTTAGAACTGCTTCTAAAGCGCTTAGTTGTCGGTTCTTTTGGCCCACTTTGTATAAGGATGCTAATGACCTAGTGAAGATATGTGATGAATGCCAAAGAGCCGGGGGAATTTCCAAGAAGGATGAGATGCCTTTAAATTCGATTCTTGAGGTAGATATCTTTGATGTTTGGGGCATCGACTTCATGGGGCCATTCGTGAGTTCATGTGGGAACACGTACATCTTGTTTGCGGTTGATTATGTGTCAAAGTTGGTGGAGGTCGTGGCCTTACCAAATAATGAAGCGCGGAGTGTGATAGCCTTTCTCAAGAAGAATATCTTTACTAGGTTTGGCACTCCACGAGCCATCATCAGTGACGGGGGGTCACATTTTTGCAACAAAGCCTTCGACTCCTTGATTTCCAAGTATGGGGTCAATCATCAAGTCACTACCCCGTACCACCCTCAGGCTAGTGTCCAAGTTGAAGTTTCTAACAGAGAGATAAAGAGCATATTATCCAAAATGGTCAATGCCAATAGGACCGACTGGGCCAAGAAATTAGATGATGCCCTTTGGTCTTACCGAACCGCCTACAAGACACCAATTGGGATGTCCCCATATCACTTTGTCTTCGGAAAAGCACGCCACCTTCCGGTGGAATTGGAGCACAAGGCTATGTGGGCCTTGAAAAAGTTGAACTTGGAATGGGACGTAGCTTCAAATCTTCGGGTGGAGTAATTGAATGAGTTGGATGAGTTTAGATTCCATGCGTACTCAAGTTCGTCCTTGTATAAGGACAAAATGAAGTACCTACATGAAAAATATGCTCGAGGTAAAGAGTTCAAGGTTGGTGATTTGGTCTTATTGTTCAATTCTCGATTGAGGTTATTTCCGGGAAAACTCAAGTCAAAGTGGAGTGGGCCTTTTGAAGTGGTATTTGTTACTCCATTTGGGGCTCTTGACCTCAAGAGCAAAAGTGGTGAAGAATTCAGAGTAAATGGCCACCGGGTAAAGCACTATCTTGGCAAAGTCGATGACAGCCACGTGGTGGCATTTCTTCATCTCAAATGATCCCGGTAACATGTGTCGTGCCGCGACGTTAAATCAGGCGCTTCTTGGGAGGCAACCCATGTATCTTTATTTTTTTTTCTTTGTTTTTCTTGGTAGAATAGGTTTCACCGTTACACTAACTGGTTTTTGGATGTGTAGGATGATTTTGACACAGGAAATTTGGCTAAGTGTAGAAATAGAACCTTACTGGAATTGACTTTGCGGCCGCAGTCTCCTTTTCGCGGTCCGCGAAGCCCAATGGTTGTACCAATGGTTCACTGGAGCTTGTTTGGTGAACCTCTCTGGAATTTGCTTCGCGGCCGCGGTAGTCTTTTCGCGGTCCGTGAACTCGAATGGCTGCAACAATAGCTCACTGGAATTGGCTTCGCGACCTCGGTCTCTTTTTCTCGGTCCGCGAAGCCCATTTAACTGAAGGATGCCTTTCAGATCCTAACTCACCACGGCCACGGTTGATTTTTCGCGGACCGCGGAGAGATTTTTCCTGAGCCATGAGCAACTGAATGACCGCGGACCGCGGTCAATTTTTTGCGGTCCGGGGTAGGTAAGAGGGGTGGACCCCAGCTCTTCTCTATAAATAGGCAACTAGGGTTTAATTTCCTACTTTATGCACTGTAACTATTCAAAGCTCCCTTCGACTGTGTCTTACTCCTGCATTCTCAGAAACTCATTTCTCTCATCCAAACTATGATCCAAGCATCTAGTAAGTGTAATTGTGCATAATTAACTTCTTAATTTCTTCATTTTCCTTATTTTCATCTTCTTTTTCATAATTTTTCACTTTTTAAGATTTTAAAATGTTAGGGTTAGTCCAAATAGGTTCATGTTAGTCCCTTGGAATACAATTACACTGATTAATCATGTAGGGCTTAACTAAATGAACACTTTAGTGTAGAAAAGGCAAAATCTGGAAACCCTAGGTAGAAACCCATTTCGCGGTCCGCGGTCCCTTTTTTGCGGACCTCGGTGCTTGTGTTTGCAAACCCAACTTGCTTTTTCATAGACCGCAGTCAAATTTTCGCGGTCCGTGGTCCCTGTCATCTAGAACTGATACTTCACTGGATCTTACTTCGCGGTTGCGGTCGGTTATTCGCGGTCCGTGATGTGAAGGTCCAGAGAGTCTTGCTCATTAGAGGGTCACCCACCGCGGTCCGTGGTTGATTTTTCAATGTCCGCGGTGTCCTAAAAGTAGTGCAGTTAGTCTTCATTGTTACTTAAGTGTCTGCACAACAATGCTCTGGAAACTAACCATGTTCACCTATGTTTACTTTGCAGACAATGGTGCTATCTCGAGAAGGCGGTCGTAAACAAACTGGTAGAGGAGAATCTTAAAGGGGGAGAGGCCCGGGGGAACCCAGTAAACCGTCCAAAGTTTCAATTCCTACTCAATCATCTCGACGGCCTACTCGGGCTAGAGACTCCCCTCCTTCACCATCAGGGATTGAGTATGCTCCATCAGAGGAGGCCACATCACAGTCATCTCCATTGGACCCTGTCTCATCTCCCCCGGCCCCAGCACAGGCAGCTTCCCCGGCTAAATCTGCCTCCAGCGCACACTCATACTCTACTTCCCCTACAGCTTCATTATCTGGGGAGAATTCAAGTGATAGTAAGAGAGTAAAACATGTGGTTGAAGGGGTCAAGCGCACTCGAAATCCGGATGTGTGGAAATATCATTTTGTCAGTGAGAAGGCCTTTCACAGATTCAGGGAATTGTGGATTGCACGGTCACTTATTCTGGAGCGTACTTTTTCCCTTAAAGAGTTTTTCACCTACAACCCCAACGTGAAGCAGCAGTTCCGAGACAGAAAAGGGTGGTCTTACTTCAATGAGCATCTCCCGGATGCAAATGAGCACATAGTGAAAGAGTTCTACACAAATTTGCTATTTCTTGCAAAGGACTCAAAGGCATCCCAAGTCCGCAATCTCACAGTGCCCTTTGATGGAGTTTCACTCAATGACTATTTGGAGATGGACGATGTAGTTGATTCTTTGTACCGGGAAAAACTGGCAGAAAAGGATGCTGCTAGAAATTGGTTGGCTTTACACTTGGCTAAGCCCGGGGAGACTCCGGAGTGTCTGACTGCTGGGAAGACTATCACCAGGACGACCCTTAACTTTGAAGCAAAAGGGTGGGAAACTTTTGTATGCAGCCGGCTGGACACGACACATCATGACTAGACTCTCCCCCTCAGTCGGGTTGTGCTGGTTGCATCTATCATGGCTGGGTACCCCATCAATGTGGGGAATGTGATGTCTGAGGTTATTAGCCGGGTTGTCAGCACAGGTGATACTTCTTACCCTTTTACTCATTATCTGACAATGTATTGTGAAGACCAGGAGGTCACCAAGAAGCATTTTGACACCAAAGTCAAGCCCAAAGCGCCCTTTTCTTGGTATGATTTGAAGGATGAGGACAACCCTAAAAAGAAGTCAAAGGGTAAGTCTGTTTCCTCCACTAGCCAGTCTGAAGATCCAGTGGTGGTGATGGAACCTTCCCTTCCCCATCCAGCCAGCCATTCCAGAGGAGGCTTCAGGCCCGTCTACCTCCACCGGCACTGACATTCCCTCCACCAGAGCCTATCACATGACTGCTCACCGGCTGAACCTAACATTGACAAGCCTCAACAATTGGATGCAGTCAACTACTACAAAGTTGACTACAATTTCTACAGTTGTGACAGCCTCAGCTACTCCTCCCCCACCACAGGTCCCACAGTCCGTTGAGGACACTCTGAAAGAAATTTTGGAAAATCAAAAGAAAATCCTGGACGCGGTGGGTGCACATGAGAGTGCATTGACAAAGCTGGCCAAAGAAACAAAGAAGTTGAGGAAGACTCGGGCGTCAAAGAGGAGGTGGCTAAGTTGAGAAAGGAGTTGGACAAGCTAAAGGGTGATCAGATTCCATTGGCGATGCTACTTGCAGACCCTGCAGAGCCGCAGCCATAGCAGCAGACAGAGCATCAGTCAGTGCGGGAGGAGGATCCGGTGAGGTCATTGAAGAAGAGGAAGGTTATGCCCCGTGCTCAGGACATCAGACTTGTACTGGCAGACCCTCCCACAGAGCAGACTCAGGCACAGAGCCAGGAGGCCCAGCCCACCGGAGCTCCATCACAGGAAGTAGCAGACCCAGCTCCTTCACAGCCACAACCAGTATCAGATCTAGCTCCTTGACAGTCCCAGTCTCAGGCAGATCCTATCCCCTCATAGACACAGCACCAGGGACCACAGCAGGCCGATGGCCGATAGGGAGTTTTCTTTACTCCCTCTCTCTCCCATATTTTGTGCACAATTTTTGTTACATAGCATTGAGGACAATGCTATCTCTTAGTTGGGGGAGTAGCCCTATAGGCATTTGATTTTGGTTACATTGGGTTGTATAATGCAAATAATATTTTCTTTCTTTTTCTTTATGTTATTTTCCATTTTGGTATGTATAAGTTAACTATCCATTGTAAATATCCATCCCCTATGTATTTCATCTAATTCCCCGAGTGTACATATTCATTATATCCCACGCACTTTACTTTACGCATTTTTTTCTATTTTATATATTCATATTTTTCTTTCCTAGCTTCTTGTTTGGTTTTCGCGCGAGCAATAAGCCTTTGGTTTTCTTAACGCCACGGTTCTTTCCAAAGGTGGAATTTGTGTGAACCGGGTGGCTCTTCCCAAGGATGGACGGTGTGACAACCTTCTTAAGGGTTTGAGTCTGTTTTTCCTTTTCTTTTTGTTTTGTTTTTCAATAACGGTGCCTCAAGAAAAGCTTCACTTGGGCCTAACACAGTTTCCTTTGATCCCATGGTCAAACACAAACCGTTGTGTTTAGGATGGTGATGGTGACGATCTTGAGACTCTTGTGTTGGCCGATAATCATTGGGTGGTTCTTCGGGACCATTTTTTGTTACTCAAAACATGACTAAGGTCGTTGTGGGCCCTCGAATCGATTTCTGTACAATCCTTTAGCTGTGAGTGGTGAGAAATTCGCAATTGCAAGTCCAAGTTCCGTGCCACTAGTCTAGAACTTGCCCTGAGTGTTGTCTAGGCAAAATTCTAGGTGTAATTTGACTTGAGAAGTGACTATAGGCTTTCCTTGGCTTGAACAAAGAATTGAACACTTCCATGACCTTCCAAAAGACATATTCCCTAGTCAACCCTTTTGAGCTTTAAACCCTTTCTTTCAAACCAAGTTACAAGCCTTCAACCATTCTTTTACCCTCTCTTGGCACCCGATCTTTCCTTGGCGCTAGGCAAAAAGCATAAGTTTGGGGATGAGATGAGAGATGTGATGAAGTGAAAAAGAAGGCACAAAAGAAAGAAAAGAGAAAAGGCAATGAAAAAAAATGAAAAGAAAAGAATGAACAAAAATAAGAAATAAAGGGAATTGATGAAAAAGTGATGCCAAAAGTTTGGAAAGCATAAGAATAAGATGGAATTGATGAGAAAGTGTCTCTCCAACCCTACAAAAGATAAAAGGACTCAAAGATTCAAGAAAAAAAAATGTGAGAATGGTTAAAAATGAAGTTCTTAAGGAAAGATAAGATTCACTCTTACCAAATACTTCCTACCCTTAACCAAAAGCCTTCATCATGATTCCACAAAATCCCTTTATGATCTCATGTCGAGTGAAACCTGCATTTGTGGTGATTTACACAAAGGGCAAGCCTATGGTACTTTGAGCCGAACTTGGGAATTTTTCCTTGATGAGAGATGAGCGATTCCCCATATTCCTCGTTCTGAGTGTCATTATTCTAAAGGTGAGGTGCTTAGGGAAAGTCACGAAATAAGAGTCTGGGATCCACACTGACCGAAGTAGTAGTTAGAATTTCGCTGATGAGTTGGAACAACCCTTGAAGCTCTTGTATCACACTTGAAACTATGGCTTTGAAAAGTTCAATCATTGTCAATGATTCATTCGCATTAGGGGCTATGGTTAGTCCCAATTGATGCTAGTTGAGGTCACCGTTAGTATAGCCAAATTTTCGTGAAATCTATCATAGGGGTGGGGCTTATTTTGTTTGTTTGGGGACAAGCAAGTGCTTAAGTTTGGGGGAGTTGATAACTTGGATTTTTGCCTCGTTTTCCGTTCCCTTATACATGAATTTTGGATATAACAGTACACAAAGTGGCCCCGAAAGCTTATACGTTGTGCTTGTTGCAGGATTGAACCAGAAATGAAGACACTCAGTGTAAAATATGCTCAAAACAGAAGTGAATCCGGCACAAGGATCAAACACAACAAAGATGATCAAGCAAAAAGGGCACCGCGGCCGCGGTCCTCATTTCGCGGTCCGCGGTGGAATTCCAGTGAGGTCGAAAATAAGGCAAGTATCCACCGCGGTCGCGGTCCTCATTTCACGGACCGCGGTGGCATTCCAATGAGGTTGAACACAAGGCAAGTTCCCACCGCGGTCGCGGTCTTCATTACACGATCCGCGGTGGCATTCTAGTGTGGGTGCAGGCCAGGCAAATTCTCATCGCGGTCCGCGGTCCTTATTTCGCGGTCCGCGGTCGAACCTTACCAAGAAGACTAGCAGCTCAGCAGCCTCATTATTTTAGCGGACCACGTTCGTGTTTTCGCGGTCCAAGGTGGTCCCGCAGGGGCATTTTTGTCCGAAAATTTGGCAGACTATAAATAGACTATTTTGTAATTTCTTTAAAGATCTTGTAATTTCTGAAATAGAGAGCATGTGAATATTTTAGGGTTTTCATCTTTCTAGCTTTGTTCTTGCATTTTTGACATTGAAACTTCAATTTCATTGTTAGGAACTAATTAAATGGGTTATTCTTCTTCTCTATCATTGTTTTCATCTTTGATTATGAGTAGCTAGACCCATTAGCTAGAGTTGTGGCTCAACCCTAGTGTGGGTATGTAATGGTTTTTTGAAATTAAGGTTGGGAAATTAATGGGTGTTGGCTATTTAGGCTAGTTCAAGGTTTCTATTGCTATAATTAATGGTTGCAAACACTAATTAGCCTTTTCATGACTTGGGTCTTTCTTGAGAAAGAAGACTTGAGTCTAGAAATTAGCCTAATAGGAAATTAGGGCATTATCAAGAGATTGGTAGTCCCAATCAATTGAGTTAAACCCAGCAATGGTCAAACCCTACTTGAGCCCTAATTAACGGGTTAAACCTCGAGAGAGTAATATCCTACCTAATCCTTAGTTGCTTGATTAATTGACACCCAATTGACCTCGAGAGGGGAAATTAGGGTAAAATCACTCAAACTACCGAGAGGTATAGAGTGAGCACTTTCGTGCATTGGTTATAGCTATATTTCTTGTCAATTCCCCGACCTTAGAATTGAACCCTGTTGTGTATCCACCTAGGCAAAGGTCACGACCCTAATGCCTTTATCAATATCAAAAAACAACAACAAAAACAAATTTAGTCATTAATTAGCTTACAAAGAATAGAGTACACTTACCATAGTTCAACACAAAACAAATGTTTAGAAGTGCAATTAGAAACACTCGAACCTTTTAGATCACTTAGACACTCACTCCCATTATAGACTCCCTGTGGATTCGATCCCGACCATTCGGGTAAAAGCTACACGATCCTTGCCTTCCTACTTATATAGTAGTGTGGTGAGGCGCAATCATACACTACAACAAGAAAATAGAGGTGGATGAATTACGAGATAAGGGAATCTCCCAAGCAGGTAACGCCGCCCAAACAGGCATGGAAGAAATTACTACCCAAATAGGTACGGAAGGTTTTATTTCTGAAACAAGTATGAAAGAAAATACTTACGAGAAGGAGAATCAAGTTACCACGGAAGGTGTACTATACCACACAGATGCAGATTCCATATCGGACGTCATTCATGAACCGGAGGAAGATGAGCACATCAAAATAACTACGGAGGAGCTCGAAGCTGTTCCATTATCTGAACAAAAGACTGAGTAGAAAGTGTATATAGGCACGAGTCTAGGCCCCGCTCGAAGAGGTAAGTTAATTGATTATTTAAAGGCTAACGCTGACTGCTTTGCGTGGTCCCGCTCAGATATGACAGGCATCCCACCAGAAGTGATGACTCATAAACTAAATGAAGATATATCCGCCGTACCTGTTAAGAAGAAGAAAAGAGAGCAAGGACCATTCAAGAACCAAGTGATCGACGAAGAGGTACAGAAACTCTTGTAGATTGGTTCGATACGAGAGGTAACATACCCTAACTGGCTAGCAAACATCGTGGTAGTGCCTAAAAAGAATGGCAAGTGGAGAGTATGCGTAGATCATACTTGTTACACCCCACGTTTTCGTACGTGAAAGTACGCCATAAATAAATTGATAGAAGCTCGAAAAATGAGATGTTACATCCCGCATTTTTGTATGTTAAAGTTTCGTCGTAAGTTAATCAACGAATGTTCGGGAATGAGATTAATTGGAGGTTATAATCATTATGCTATTTCAAACAAGTGATAAGTAAATTCGTGAATATGAGAGGGTGAGAAAATCAAAGAAAATGAATTTCGTCGAAATTTGTCATTTTGGGATAAAATACGGTACGAGCTAAAATATCTGGTATTTATGGACTAGTACCATACAAGATACCACATGGCCATGATAGTAAGGTGTATAGAGTGTATTAAAAGTGAGAAAAATTTTAAGTAATTTGAGATAATTCTTAATTATTCGAATAATTGGTTAATTACCGGGTAACGGGACACTACCTAATTACCTAATAAATGGATAAAGATTAAAATTTTCCACCCCGCCCCTACGTGATAGCTGTCCAATTCTTGGACAATGACTCATTAATCAAATAGTATATGTGTCACATTAAGGATTTTGGGTGGCAAAAATCATTATTTAAGTAGGGGATGACCTATGACATAAGCTAGACGCTATATGGAGACTATTGGGAGGACTATGAGTAGTTTGTCCAGATTTTAGTATTACCAAACACATTAATAAAGTGATTCTTAGTGCCGGATCTGTTAATTACATGAGGGAGTTCATTGATTTTATACAAGAGAAGGAATGGTGGATCCCCCTCCATTGGCGGAGATTCACTTGGGCGAGAGATAACAATTCAAATATTGCATCAAGGAATGATGGATTCTTGTACTCGTCAAAGTGGGATAATAACATTATACGGATTTTTCCCTACTCCAGGTATGTTAAGGCTATCCCTTCTTTCTTTTGGCATGATCCATGCGATACGAACGAAACGTGCAAATGCACAAATTCCATAAATGACTCTATTCATACAAGTATTAGAGATATCTATGTTCTTGAATTTCCATGTGTCATATTATTTTATCATCTATTCATGGGTCTCAGATTTATTAACGTACTTTTCATGCATTGCATTCATGTACATTGACAAATGACTAGATGGCGTTATATACACGTATATATGTAAATATATGTATATGGGATATGGGAAAAGGTTACGGCGTTATATACGTACCACCACTTGATCAGCTGGTATATGATGATGATGTTGCCCATAGTGGCTGAAATATGATTCAAACGGCGATATATACGCGTATATATGTATGTATATTCCAACAGAGTTATATACGCATATATATGTATGTATGTATGTGTATATATATATATATATATATATATATGTATATGGGGTATGGGAAAGGTTATGGCGTTATATACGCACCACCACCTGATCAGCTGGTATACGATGATGATTTTGCCCACAGTGGCCGATATGATATGATGGGATGCCCTCAGAGGCTGATGATGTTATGAAACATGTACCTATGCACGACATGACATTCCTACGCATATGCATGATGCTAAAAGTAATTGATGATTTACAAAGTTATTCAGACTTACAGGTTGAGTCATGTACTCTATATGTCATACATGTCTCTTATGTATTTATTTATGTGCCTTACATACTCGGTACATTATTCGTACTGATGTCCCTTTTGCCTGGGGACACTGCGTTTCATGCCCGTATGTCCCGATAGACAGGTCGAGAGCCCTCCAAGTAGGCTATCAGCTCAGCGGAAGATGTTGGTG
>ML368507.1:16130-46638 GCA_005239525.1 Nicotiana knightiana | reverse complement strand
AGAAAAATAAATATAACTGAATATACATTCTTATAGAGTCCAGTCCAGTTTTATTTACAAACTTGAAATCTGTAGAAACAACTACACTATTACATAGCCATTTCACTATGAAATACAATTTTCCTAAAATAAATAAATAAATAAAAATAAGAATATCTACTGCTGCTCCTGTGCAAGCTAGCAACCTTTCATAATTAAGACATGTACTTCATCATTGATTTTGAAACCAAATAACATAAATTTCTATGCATCAATAAGGAAGAAATCTGACCATTAAGGAGGTCAGATTCGATTCCTTTTAGTGTTGCTTTAAGTAGTAACGTTTCAAATCTAAACACAAGACGTATATTTTAGCACTTTTACGGAGTGAATCGGTCAGATTCATTCCCCTTAGTGCTGTTAAGAACATGGACTGGTTACATGACTTCTAAATGTATAAAACTACTGATTTAACAAGCTTTCACATACATTCACATATAAGATTCATAAAATCAAGCAATGAATTTGAACATCACCCAATAATTTCAGCAACAAAAAGAAATAAGGATTTTGAATCTAACAAATTCATTTATGGTAGAGTGTTACATACCTCCAAAATGTAATAAAAATGACAGAGAATGCAATCTTGACCAAATAAAGGTCAAGATACCAAGAATATTGTTTGAGGCTTAGACACAGTAGTAAAAACAATAACAACTCAAGAAGAATTCCCCAGAATAAAGCTTGACCAAACCAGAATTTGAAGAGAAATCAGCAAGAGAAAACGAGATCTTCCAAAATGTTTTTGTACTCATGTTTTCAGTGTATTTTCAATACTTTATTTTTTTAGAGAAAGGAAAACAGTATTCTAGAAGATATTTTGTGAGGAAATTTATGAAAATTTTGTTGTCTAATTTTCAGATTCTTCAGTAGCTAAGAAGTGTCTTTTTCAATGGTAAAAGTGCAGAGAATTCCCTTCAAAAATCTCTCATTTTCAGAGGACTAGGTAAGGTATTTATAGGGGTATTTGGGATAGGGTATGCTTAGTATATTCCCTATCCAATAAGCTGAAAAATAGTACAAATGCAGCTGTCAACCCTATCCTTTTGGGACAGCTGCACCTATTCTAGAAAATTATAGCCCCTGAAATTACCCTTTTAGCCCCAAAAAATTTGATTTCCTTATTCTGGAAGGTTCTTGGGTTGTTACACCCAAGATTCCTTAGCTAAAAATCCTAAATCACCCCTCAATACCTCTTACAATTACATTTTTAGTAATTAAGGGTTATATTATTTACTAAGTTTAAGTAATAATCAATACTTAATGAGGTCACTTAAGTTAATTTCTAAGTTGAAGAACTTGAGCATGAATTAATTTAGACTTAGATTTAACTGTGATCAACTCAATTTGAAAAATTAGGCCTAATCATCCTAATTGAGTGATTAATTCAATAATTAACCTTAACCAAGTTGATTTTTAACACCAATCTAATCGGGTTACTTTTAGGAATTAAGTTAGGTCCTTAGACTTAGGTTAATTACATTATTTATTTCAGTTTCAGATGCATACTTAATCAGTCAAGTATAGTTATCTCTTTATTACCTAATTAATAATTACCTAATCGATTAATTTGGGTGGGTGATTAAACTTTTAGATCACACTGAAATCAAAATACAAATTAGGGTAAATAGGTTTAGGTTTGAACATAATACAACAAATCATTCTAGATCCTAAAACCCATAAACTATGCAGAGAATCAATAAATGACAACTAACCAGCAGTGATTATCTTTCGCAAATTGCTACACCAAATTAATTACCAGAAAAAGTTACACATATACATGATCTGGTTTTATTTAGAATTTTAAGACTACCTTCCTCTAATCAGACAGTTTTGAACATGAATTAAGAAACCAAACAGAAAAATTACGAATCTTAACTAAACGACAGTGATGAAAACAGTAACATAAACATGTGTACAAAACAGTCACGCATACGATTTTATTAAGAAAAATGAAGGAAATACAGAAAAGGAAGGGGGGGATACCAGTAAGTATGATTTGGGTGAACTCCGGCGAGCTCGAAAGAGACTCCAACTCGCCTGAATCGATGGCTCTTGTCAAGAGCCTTCGACTCATGTGAGTTTAAGTCACAGAGTCATGAAAAATCGACTTTACAAGGTTTAGGATTTTTTTGGATTTTCATATTTGACATAGTTGAAATAGAGTGGTTCTTTGGGAAAACTAAACCTAGGAGGTGATTGGGGAGGTGAAGGAGGTTGTAGGGTGAAATTTTGGGTTCGATTGGTGGAGATCCGTCGCCGGTAGGCTATTTACGGCCGGCGGAGGCGGTGTGTGTTTGAGGGCGGCTAGGGTNGATCAACGGTTGGGGTCTGCTGTGACTTAAACGGGGTCGTTTGGTGTAATGGGGGGCCAGGCCGGGTTAGAGGGGATTGGGCTGGGTATTTTTGATGGGTAGAGGTGCTTTGGGCCTGGGTAAATTAGCCCAGGTCCGAATTTAGGCTTGATTTCACAATTAACTAATTAATTTCAATTAAGTTTAAACTAAGAAAAAGTGTAATAATTAGTTCTAACTTAATTTTGCCCAATTCGTACACTGATTGATCATTAATTAAGAGTAAAATATTTAATTTGATACTCCCAATCATTTATAGAACAAATTCCACAATTGGCTAAAACAAAGTGATTAAATCCAGAAATTAAACATTTAAACTAATTTATTATATTTCGTTATTAGTTACAATAATAATTAAGGTTACGCACCAAATTAGGCCACTTTAAATTATTTACAAATTTAAAAGGCGAATTATGATCACATAATGAAAAATTAATTCACAAATTCAATAAAAATCATAAAACTAAATAATTTATTGACTTTTTGTATAGGATTATATGGTAGGTAAAAATCACGTGCACACAATACCTAATACCCTTTTTTTTAAAAACTTAAACTAAATACCATACCGAATACCAAAATTTTCGGTTTCGGTACGGTAATTCGATATCTACGAAATTATGCACTGGCAGTTTACCCGTACACGAATGGATCAAATAACCGCACATTTTTACGCTTATATATAATATTGTCAATAGGATGTTAATAACTTCGTCGCTTTGGCCGAGTGGTTAAGGCGTGTGCCTGCTAAGTACATGGGGTTTCCCCGCGAGAGTTCGAATCTCTCAGGCGACGTTCTGTTTTTGTTTTTATCCCCTCAATAACTAATTTTTGGAAATTAACAACTTCCCAAAGCCGATAACTAACTTTTGTGCTATTTCCCGCCATTATAATTTCCAAAAAATTCTAATTTACCAATGCCGTAGTCCAAAAAGTTTTAGCCATTGACTATCCACCTCAGGAAAAAACACCTTAAACAAACACCATTACTATCTAACTTCCTAGTGAGTGGGTTGTACCGATTGTCCCCTATTTCCTCTCTTTTACTTCTCCAAATGAACAAACTTTTTTTCTAATCCTTTTTGGTGCATTATTATTCATCAATCTCAATATTCTTCACTTAAGAAATCATTTTTATTAGTCATGAATATTTCTGTAATAAAGGCATTTGGAACCTTTGTTCTTGCATGGTTCATTATATTTCAAGGTCATTTTGTTGTTGTAAATGGAGATTTTAATTATCAAGAAGCTCTTACCAAATCGATTATTTTTCTCGAGGCACAACGATCAGGAAAACTTCCTCCTAATCACAGGCCCTTATGGAGAGGAGATTCTGCTCTTCAAGATGGCAATACTGTAAATGTATAGCTCTCTCTCCCTCCTTACCATTTTATTATAATAAGATGTTATGTTATGTTATAAATGTGCTCCCAAATCACGGGCTGACATTTATTGTGTAATATTTAAGAAATGTTTGCTTTTATATATAGGTTGACCTTGTAGGAGGATACTATGATGCTGGAGACAACGTAAAATATGGTCTTCCAATGGCTTTCACAGTAACAACCTTAGCATGGGCTGCTATCGCGTATCAATCACAGCTCCAAGCTGCTGGAGAATTGAGAAATGTTCATTCTGCTATCAAGTGGGGCACTGATTATTTCCTGAAAGCCAGTTCTAAGCGTAATCGCCTCTATGTCCAGGTAAGTCCCAATAGTTTCCAAGAATATTGAAAATTAATGTAGGTCTAAATTTATCAAGATTTAATTGTTAATCTTTTTCTTTTTGAAGGTTGGAGATCCAGTGAAAGATCATGAATGTTGGACAAGGCCAGAGAACATGAAAACGCCGAGAACTGTACTAATGATAGACCAGAATAATCCTGGAACAGAGATTGCTGCTGAGACTTCTGCAGCAATGGCTGCTGCTTCTGTTGTGTTTCGTGGAACCAATCGTACCTATGCTCGTCAACTTCTCAACAAAGCCAAACTGGTACTCATTATATCCTCATTGTGTGATGTTTTATATCATTTGACTCCTAAATATATGCTCATAGTTTTATTTTTTTGGGGTTTGTGGCTCAGCTTTTTCAGTTTGCTAAAAGCCATAAAGGAACTTATGATGGAGAATGCCCTTTCTATTGCTCCTTTTCTGGCTTTCATGTAATATCCCTCTCCCTTATGTTCATTTTATATTGTTAATTAGTTTCATGCAAGTTATTGTAATTTGTTAGTCAACTAAAATGTGCAAAAAATGTAGGATGAGTTGTTGTGGGCAGCAACATGGCTATATAGAGCAACCAGGAGACCAACATACTTGGAATTCATCCAAGAAGAGGCTACAACTGCAACTGTAGCTGAATTTAGTTGGGACCTTAAATATGCTGGAGCTCAAATACTCCTCTCTAAGGTAATAATTAAAACTTTTTCTTTATATAGACGCGAATGTGTGGTGCCATGCAACCACACCAGGGCACAATTCGGGTCGAAAAAAGTGCTGATATTCGATCCATAATATGCAGTTCTATTTTGAAGGGAAGAAAGATTTACAGAATTTTAAGCAACAGGCTGATGGTTATATTTGCTCAGTACTTCCACATAGCCCCCATCACCAGGTTTATATATCTCCAGGTACTTTGTTTTGTACATAGAATAATTCATGTCTTTCATCTATTGAGCTTGTTTCAATGGTTTAATAAGTTCAACTGCCAAATGTGTAATTTATCAGGGGGTCTGCTTCACCTTAGAGATGGAGCTAATACTCAATATGTTACTGCCACAGCTTTTCTGTTTAGTGTTTATAGTGATTATCTAGCCAAGCATAAGCAAAAGGTCAGCTGTGGTAACAAACAGTTCAATTCAGCTGATCTCATGGCCTTTGCCAAGCAACAGGTAATAAATATTACCACTTTTCTGATGCTTCTCGCAATTTTAATCTTAGCAATAGGCCAGCCCTGGATAAAAATTTCTAACGCCGTCATACTCATGAGAGCTATTTCTGCCACAGTATTTTTAGTGGAGTACTATACTTTTTATTTGGAAAACAAGACGTCCTAAAACCTTATGCCCGTGTATGTGGCCACATCTTTAAATTGTCATTGAGAAATGAAAGCACAAAGTTTCTTATGAATTATTAAAATATGCAGATGGACTATATACTAGGCAAAAATCCAAGAGGAAAATCATACATGGTTGGTTTTGGGAACAAACCTCCTACTCAAGCTCATCACAGAGGTGCCTCTGTCCCGAAAATGTCTCCAAACAAACTGGTGGACTGCTCCATGAGTTTTGTATACTGGTATAACACAGAAAAACCCAATGCTAATGAGCTAACAGGCGCCATTGTTGGTGGTCCTGATCGATATGATAACTTTGAAGATCGTCGTTCAACTTCAGCCATGACTGAGCCGACAACATATACAAATTCTCTGGCTGTTGGTGTTCTTGCTAAGCTCACGGAGCACCATGCCCAGTCTTGATCACCTAGCTACATGTTCATTATGGTGAAGATTTCTGAAGGTGTACAAGTTATTTTTTGCAGATGAATTGAGAGTATATATAGTGATGTCTTTGTAGGTCCTATATATGTAGTGGCAGCCTCGGATAGCTGGCTGCAAGGGGTTGGGGCAAACAACCTCGAGTTTCTCTCTCTTTTTTTCAACAGATCAGATGTGTTTAACTTAGAATAGGATTCTTATTATGGTCTAGAATCTACGGTATTACTGTTGCAGTGTTGATTAGTTACATAAAGTTTGCACCCAAGAAGAGTACTTTCTTGTGGTAGTTTTATAGATGAAATGTTGTGTACATTTGTAAAGAAACACACATTTGAATAACAGTCATTCTAAGATCTTTACTATGAGTTAGTTTCTAACAACACAAATCTCTCAACCTCCTATCAATGGAACAGTGGGCTGTACTTCAATTTTTTCCATATGAAAATCAAACGACACTGACACATGCATGTCTTTGACATCATATACTCATCTTTAATATCAAAATTATATTTGTCATCCCCAGAATACCAGCACTCTCTTGCATTTCATTTAAATCACGACGTCTCACTGTAGTACTTGACAGGTAAAAGCATTGTTTCTAAATTGGTTGAAAAAATAGCGAGCGCAAATATGGTAACTAAAAGTGCAGAAGATCAGCCGTATTAAAGAAACCAAAAAATTTCTAACATCGCAGATCAACATTAATAACAAACTCAAATACGGAGTAGTGTTTATGCGAGGCTGGCTGCTTCATAAAATACAGGACCTCGGATGCAAAGAAGAGGCAATACAACAAAATCCAATGAACAAGCTTCGAAACATTTCATTCAACTTTATGATTTGTACAAGCTAACATCAGAAGATAACAAAATATATGAATCTGCAACAGAGTTTGCAGTTTGAAATTGGAATAGCAGTCAACATTAATGAATGAAATAATTATCAATGGAAAAAATCATGTACAAAGATCACAGGCTGCTTATACGTACCCCCAAAAAAATCCTAAAGGGGGATCAAGCCCACACATAGTTATTTACATATATAGTATTCAATTGTATTGTTTTTTTAACTAAGAAGGGGCTGCACCTGATCATCTTGGTTGCAGGCTGCCTACGTACCCCTAACAAATCCTAAAGAGGGGATCAAGCTTGCACGTAGTTCTTTACATATACAGTATTCAATTGTATTTTTTTAAACTAAAAAGGGGCTGCACCTGAGTTCATCTTGGTCACAGGCTGCCTACGTACCCCACTAACAAATCCTAAAGAGGGATCAAGCCTACACGTGGTTCTTTTACATATAATACAAATCAATTATCAATCTGAGTATCTACTTTTAGTATCGCCAGCAGTCTTCCGCGAGTTCCTTTGTCTAATTTCTTCAGATTCCCTTCTCTGATTATTGCATCAATGTCCTATGATCAGATCACAGTTATGTGGTTGTGTCTTGAATGCTATCTTCTGCTGCGGTCTGCGTAAAATGATCTTTAGCCTCTTAGCTGTCTTTGTTGCAGGCTGGACATTTTCTGCTACATTGGATGAATTCTGGAACCGATGGTTTAGTCGCATCTCCGCTGTCCAACGTGAACTGGGATTCTTGATTGATGTCTTCTGCTGCGGTCTGCGTAAGATGATCTTTAGCTTCTTAGTTGTCTTTGTTGCAGTCTGGACATTATTGTCTGCTGCTTTGTATGAATTCAGAAATGGATGGTTCAATAGCATCTCCGCTGTCCAACGTGATCTGGGATTCTTGACTAGACACCTCTTCAAAAAATCTTGTGCTTCGTTCGACAACTTTGCATTCTGAAACATTGGTTCCTCAAACCCGATTCTGTATAAAACATTCGAATCTTGACTATCTTCATCTGATTCCCACAGCGGTGTCCCCGTCATCAACTCGTAGACAGTGCAACCAAGAGCCCATATATCAACTTCTGNTGCTGCTTTGTATGAATTCAGAAACGGATGGTTCAATAGCATCTCCGCTGTCCAACGTGATCTGGGATTCTTGACTAGACACCTCTTCAAAAAATCTTGTGCTTCCTTCGACAACTTTGCATTCTGAAACATTGGTTCCTCAAACCCGATTCTGTATAAAACATTCGAATCTTGACTATCTTCATCTGATTCCCACAGCGGTGTCCCCGTCATCAACTCGTAGACAGTGCAACCAAGAGCCCATATATCAACTTCTGTTCCGTACTTTTCGTCAACCACGGATTCTGGTGCCAAATACCTTTCAGTTCCCCTCAGTCCATGCTTTCCTGTTCTGCTCTGTTTCAAAGTCATAGAGAGCCCGAAATCCGCAATCTTGGCAGTTTCATCAGTGCCCGCAAGAAGAATGTTATCGGGCTTGATGTCGCAATGAATAACTCCTCTGCTGTGTATGTGAATGAGCCCTAAAACGATGTTCTTGGTGTGTTTTCTAACTTCAAACTCTGACAGTCCTTTCCCCGAATTGTATTTGTGAAGACGATCGGCTAAGCTTCCTCCGGAGGCATATTCGAGTAGTAAGTTGTAAACGGCGACCCCATCTTGTAGTTCAATATTAGGTCTGAAACAGTGAATAATGAACGGCGAGTCTGCAAACATACTGAGGAATGCCTCTTCATATTGCAACGATTGAGAGCGATGGAGTAAGCAAGTTTTAACGGCGATGAGAGGTGGAAGACGCTCTAACGTGGGAGGTTGATCATCGGACGTTGAAGCTAAAGAAACAAGTCCAAATCCACCTTCACCCAGTATTCTCACTCTCTTCCACAACTGTGAGGCCATTTCTGAAAGTAATTTGTGAATGTAGGCTGCTGCTGCTGCTTCCTACTTATATATGTATCTCTTACGTTATAAGCCGAAGTTGATGAGTATTAGGACATCCCAATCCATTATTCATTAGGATTCTAACTTTCCTATTTTTACTGACGGCCCTATTCATTTTTTATGCCTCCTCAACTTTTTCTTGTGTTAACAATAAAAATGCAAATGTTTTATTTCAAATGGGGATAACGCATAAAATATTCCCTTGCTTAGGACCATATTACCAACTATACACCTTTTCTTTTTGGGTTTCTATTACCCTTGAATTTTTTTTCTCCAAAATTTCTTTAACCATATACGCTTAATTAAACCTGAGCGTGACTACACCTCTTCGAAGCACGTAAGGACGAAATTTAAAAGGCTCGTCTGCTATATAATCACCACGTGTAGTGCAAAATAAGCCATAAGAAAGGCTCCCAAACGTAAAACTCAGCTTTTTTATTTGAACACATTCTTTTATCACTCCCCTCAAACGCAAAGTATTTGCCATTGTTGAAGAGCTTCTACTGGTGGTGTTAAAATTGAAGAGGTTAGTTCAAATCTGTATAGACAATAAATTACAAATTTTTAGTCAATTCGTATTTACATTTTTATTTTAGAGTTTAAAATTTGGTTCCCAATTTTTATCTATGAGATATTAGGGTTATGAAATGATTGTTGGTATTACTCTGTTCAAAATTAAAAAATCCAGAGAAGTAAGGAAACGTTAGTTCATCAACAAATTATAAAATAATTTCGAACTTACTGAATTCGTCCTTAAGGAATTTAATCCCCTCACTATTGCTCAAGGTATACGGATTAATTCCTCCCAGGACGGAACAAAATAACTATTCTGTGATAGCGGGACTTCAAATCACAGAACTTCAGCGAACTCAACAAATAGAGCAAATCACACTTGACAATTGACATTTATGTTTATTTAGAAAATAATGCAACAAAGTAGAAAAGAGGGGAGATGATTTCAGATATTCCATCATAAAAAATGAGGCCAAGCCTCTAAATCTATAGACAATGAAAGGGTGAGATGAAGAGGTGCAATCCAAGAGGTACCTCTTCTATTTTCCATTCACACCCCTTAGTAAAAACGCAACAATCCCCCACATGAATGGGGAATGGACATATGTGGAAATACATGCATGAAAATACTTTGTGATTCACAATTAAGGATTAATCACATCTAGATAAGTAGGTTTCCCTTTGAACTTTCCGTAGTGAACTTATGTCAGATATACTCGGTCAATCGGTAGATTTGATATCTTTGAACCGTCGAGCTTTGGTGTATACCTAGACAACCACAAGTCACACAATCAATCCTTAACCGTCTTTGGTTCTCAAGGTTGTATTCGTTTCAGCCATGAACACTACCTGATTTCATGAGTGCTTAGAGAATGTGCCTTTACTTTCATTCTCCTTAAAGCGGCTTACACTTCACACTCATATATGTGATTTCTAAATGTGTAATCCTATAGACACATTATCTGGTCATATCTTGCCAGACTTAGCAAATTATTAAAAAGGTTTATGCTTTATTGACTCATCAAAAAGCCTTAATACTTTTCCTGGATTTCTGAACATTGTCTTCATCACGAGAATGAGTTGAGTTATTTGACAATGTTGAACCTTCATTCATAACTTTGTTTGATCTCTTTGAACCTAGCTCTTGGGATCTCCAGTCTGCTAGGTAGAGTTACCGCCATGATGACTTGTCCTAGGCCTTATCCCCATTCCCTTTGATGATCTTTCAACTTCCTCTCTAGATAGACCTTTTGTAAGTGGATCCGACATGTTATCTCTTAACTTTACATACTCAATCGTGATAACACCACTAGAAAGTAGTTGTCTAACGATATTGTGTCTCCGTCGAATGTGACGAGATTTTCCGTTATACATAACGCTCCCTGCCCTGCCTATTGCCACTTGACTATCATAATATATACATATAGGTGCCAAAGGTTTGGGCCAAAATGGAATATCTTCCAAGAAATTCCGAAGCCATTCAACATCTTCACCGGCTTTGTCTAAGGCTATAAACTCAGCCTCCATTGTAGAGCGGTCAATGCATATTGGACGATTTCCAAGAAATCGCTCCTCCACCGACTGTTTAGAATCGGTTGAACCGATGATCTAATTTTGCATCACTATATCCCTCTATTATCGTGGGATACTTATTGTAGTGCAAAACATAGTTTTGAGTATATTTCAAATATCTTAACACTCGTTTCATTGTCATGACAGTTCAATTCGAACTTCCTTATGTCGTAGACTAATACGTCTCGACTTTCTATTGCATATCGGATTATTGACTATACTTAATGTAGCAATAGTATATTATAACAACAACTGGAATGTTTG
Source organism: Nicotiana knightiana (assembly GCA_005239525.1). Lineage (NCBI taxonomy): Eukaryota > Viridiplantae > Streptophyta > Magnoliopsida > Solanales > Solanaceae > Nicotiana > Nicotiana knightiana. The sequence goes on along the minus strand of ML368507.1, from coordinate 35,584 downwards.
GCATCAGTTGTGGCTACAACCTTTTAATAGTTAACACATTTCACAATCACTCCGCCATTTTCAAGAATTTGTTTGCTATTTTAACATACTTCTATATGATATGCAAATTATAACATCTTCATTCATGAAACAAATCCAACTTGCAATGGATTTTGGTCATGTTCATCTGTTGGTTCACCTCATTATAGACCAAAGTATTAATGCGTTCATTCATGAATGGTCGTGTTTATACAAAACATACAAACACACTTTTCATGAAAAGTCGCAACCTTCAAAGTGACTTCCTTTCATAAACGAGCTAAACAATATAAAATTTCAAGAAAGAAACAACCTTTCAATAAAGGCAAGTGACCAATTTCTGAATTGGTAGTTTCACTCAACTAGTCTTCACTAAGACTGAACAAATACTGAGTTTATCGACTACCATATTGATTTCCACTATTTGTGGAAATATAGACATCATGTCTAATATTGACTTTTGTCATGCATAAGCTAAATTCCCCCATATTTCAACTGTCATGTGCCTTTTCTATTATTCGTTATTCACATATCATCCACATGACAATATTAATTGGTCAAATTTCGCATGTCATTGTTTGGATGCTTGTTTTAGTCTGTGAAGTGACTTAACAAGTTGACACATCTTCTTTCTTTTCCAAGAACCGCATGTTCTTCCATATAAACTTCTTCCTCCAAATCTCCATTTAAGAAGGTTGTCTTTACGTCCATCTGTTGGATTTCAAGGCCATACACGATGGCTAACACTATTACCATCCGAATAGATGTAATTCTCATTACCGGTGAGTATGTGTCAAAGTAGTCAAGACTTTCTTGTTGTCTTAATCCTTTGGTAATCAATCTTTCCTTATATTTGTCAATAGTACCATCAACTTGAATTTTCTCTACTTAGAACCCAAAGGTTTATTTCCTGGAGGAAAATCAACCAATTCCCAAGTATGGTTACTTATATGGATTCTATCTCACTATTGACTGCCTCTTTCCAATATTGTGCTTCCGAGGAAGACAATATTTCCTTAAACATTTGAGGCTCATTTTCCAACAAGAACATAAGAAAATCCGGTCCAAAGGAAGTAATTATCCGTATACGTTTACTACTTCTTAGATTTTCCTAATTCAACGTACTTTCCTTTGCTTCTTCCCGAGTTCGCTTAGATATTTTACTAGACGACTGACATTCCATTTTATACGGATAAATATTCTCAAAGAATTCAGCATTATCTGATTCAATTACCGTATTAATGTCGGAATTTTCTGATTTATGAACCAGAAAACGATATGCCTTACTATTTCTTGCATATCCAATGAAAACACAATCAACCATTTTCCGGTCCGATCTTTACCCTTTTGGTTTAGGAACTTGAACCAACACCCCCATACTTTAAATATTTTAATTTGGGTTTTCTTCCTTTCCATTTTTCATTTAGAATGGATTGCGTTTTTATACGAGGAATTCGATTAAGTATTCGGTTAGATGTAAGAATATCTTCCCCCATAAGTTCTTGAGTAAACTAGAACTTATCACCAAAGCATTCATCAGTTTATTTAATGATCGATTCTTTCTTTCCCCAATTCCATTAGATTGTAGTGACTAAGGGCTGTCGTTTGATGAATAATATCTTATTCCAAGAAGGAGATTCATATTCACCGCCTATTTTACTGTCACGACCCGATTTATCCTTCGAAAGGCATCGTGACAACACCTAGTCTCTACGACTAGGTAAACCTAATTGCGAAAAAACCACATGTTAAATAGAAGCAATAAAATAGAGGTGAAATAAGTGAATCTACAATGAAACATCGCCACTTGGCGCGTACATAATACAACTTTTCCCAAAACCCAGAATATCACTTTAGTCACAAGCTCTGTCCCAAAATAGCTCTATACAATGAGAGGGAATTTACATGAAAAAGAAAACTACCTAAATATGGAGTGGAAGGTGACTTGAAGGACTCTGCGGACGCGGCAGAATTACCTTTCGGTCTCCTAGAAGCTGCTGCTCGGACCCCTAGCCATGAAACTGAGCGCTGGTACCTGGATCTGCACACGAAAAACATGTGCAGGAAAGGGCATGAGTACAACACAAATTGGTACCCAGTAAGTGCCAAGTCTAACCCTAATCAATTAGTGACGAGGTCAGGTTAAGGATCTACTGGATTTTTATAGTAAAACAGTATAAAATGTGAACAGAGAGATATAATAAGCTAAGGCAAATCAGTAGGAACAATGAGCTAAAAGAAAATAATAACAGGGAGCCCTCGGCTCAGCACAACATATATCACAGTAACAAGTATGCAATGTAGTATTGGGGGAAAGTTCCCGGAATCTCGTCCGTAGTCCCAATTTAAATATGAAATGCAGTACAGGGGGAAAGCTCCCAGAATCTCGTCCGTAGTCCCAATTTAAACATGCTATGCAGTACAAGGGGAAAGCTCCGGGGATCTCGTCCGTAGTCCCAATTTAAATATGCAATGCGGTACAGGGGGAAAGCTCCCGGAATCTCGTCCGTAGTCCCAATTTAAATATGCAATTCAGTACAAATACCGAATACAATTTTTATTTAAAATAATTCAGGAAAAGATCACAGGCAAAAATATGGATAGAACTACCTACACATGGTACACGTATAATTAGGGGAAGTTCAAGTAAAACAGGTAGGCATGCTATTTCCTAATCTAAACTACATAGTCAATACATGAGACAGTGAAATAGGAATGAAATAATTTAAGTTGCAGAGGGAAAAATGGAGTCTTAGCAACAACGGCTCGTGTACGTACTCGTCACCACATGTACACGACGCCCAAACAACATAAAATAATGTTAAAATAGCCTAAGGGGAAGTCCCCAGCATAGAGTTAGGCAAGCCACTTACCTCGACTGCGCTGCTCAACTCAAAACCACGCTCTTTCCATGAGTATCTGACTCCGAATGGCCCAAATCTATTCAATTCGATTTTATAATGTAAATATCACTTTAAGGAATCAAAATAGCTAATAAGTTCGAGGCTAATACGCGAAATTAGGAAAATCACCCAAAAGTCTCCCGGGCCCACGTCTCAGAATCGAGTGAAAGTTACAAACGTAGAACACCCATTAACTCACGAACTCACTCGAACAAGAATCATCGAAAACCGACGACAAAATCCTATTAAATTCTCGGATTTTCTAATTAGGGGAACTTCTTCCCATTTGCATGATTTTTCACCTAAATCCTTTGATTGCATGAAAGAAAATGCTACAGATTAATGATATACAAAGGAAATAGGGTTAGGAATCGTTATCTATGAAGCTTTTCCTCAAAACCCACTCCAAATCGCCTACACCCGAGCTCCAAATTATTTTTAGAAGTTATGAAATTCAAGCCCTTGAATCTGATATAAACTGCCCAGCGATTTCGCACCTGCACCCCTTGGACTGCACCTACGGAAAATCCATCGCAGGTGCGAAAACCCACTAAAAGGCCCGGGGCCGCACCTGCGAAAAATCTACCACAGGTGCGAGATACCAGAACCAACAACGGTTCAGCTGTTTTCCAAGTTCCAAAATCAAAATCATCCGTTGAGCATCCGAAACATCCCCGAGCCCCCCAGGACCTCAACCAAACTTACCAACCAGTTCTAATACCTTATCCAAACTTAGTTGAGCCTCCAAAACACATCACATAACACCAAAATCACCAATTATACATGGACTCAAGGTCCATTAGGAATTGGCTAGTAGTGTACTTGGGGGAGTTTTGGATTTCGTTGAGTCTTGATAGGATAATATTTTTTTTGTGGAAGATATTCCCAAAGGTATTGACATTCCATTTTTTAACGTATTCTGTAAAATTATTAATGGCCATTAATAAGTTATTTTGATTGTTCCAAGTGTCCTGAACTAGTTGATTGAAGGTGGGGGTGGGATAGCCTCATTGATTCTATTCTAAACACTTTATTGTTGCGGACCACATTTTTCTTTAGATCTAGTTTAATGGGGAAGTGTTCCGAGTATACCCTGGTTAGGTGAGTGACGTGTGCTTCTGGGAATAGGTTTATCCAATTTGGGTTGGCCATAAATCTGTCCAGCCTCTCTAATATTATAGTTTTTGATTTATTTCTCTTGTTAGACCAGGTGAACTTTGCACCCTTGAAACCTAAGTCAAGGAGTCCACAGTAGTCTATCCAATTTATAAACTTAGAGACTCTACTGTTATTGATGGGTAATCCGCCAAATTTTTCATTAGCCGCCGTTACTTTCACCATGGCGTGTATTTCCTGGTCAGTACTAGCAACCTGGTCCACCATCACCTCTGCTTCATTCCACATCATGACCATGCCTCTGGAGTTTCCTTGAGCTGTGACTTGAGATATTTTTGTGAATCCAAAATCATCTACAATGGCTTGTGGGTCTGCTAGTTTTGTTTCGAGTAGTGATACTAGGAAGGTTTTGTTATAATCTAGCATGGATCGAAAGATCCTTCTGAACTCATCATTACCGGCGCCCCTACAGTTCCAAATGATGACTGCCATTGATCTATTCAGGATTTGGGGTATCTCCACATGTTCCTGCCATGGGCTTGCTTGAGATGGTCTCTCCCATGCACCGTTGTCTTGGTTCGACCAGTGACGTGCATACAGTGTAGGGACTATCACTATACCGTACTTGTAGATTGCCTAAAGACTTAGTAGTCTTCGTATATTGATCGAAAATTTCCTCAAGTCCTATGGGCAACGTAAGATGTACCTTTCTTCTCTTTTTTCCTTGAACACCAGCGTCTTTGGGTCCCTTATATGCCGCACTCTACTCGTCTTGTTATCGGTGATCCTCCCTCTTATTCCCCCTCTTCCATCTGGGATGGAGCTGGTGAGTGTGCATTGGTCGTTATTCCTGCTACAGTTGGGGTCATACTGGTACTCACATGGGTAGGGTTTGGTCTTATCACTATGTTGTTTGTTGCATTGGCTTGGAGATGTGCATGTGTTTGATAGTGGGGGGTGGTTGCTTAGTTTTGGTTCATGGGGTCGTGAAAAAGGGGTAAGTTCATGCTTAGACTTATCGGGGCTCAAGGGGCCATCCTTGGTAGCCTACTCCATGGTGTTGGATGGGTTCCCATGGTGGAGTGGTTGGTGGGTGTGGGATTCTGGTTGTTGAACATGGCCAACCATGGGTGGTTTTCTATGTTGTCCAACCTATTCTCAGCCCCTCTGTCACTATCTGAGCTAGGTAGCTTGGATCCTCTAGTCAAATTATTATGTCCTGTCCATTTAGTTGCATGTTCATGTTCAAGGAGAACCCTTTCAGTCCGTGCTCTAACCATGACTGTGGGGCATGGTTCATTGGCAGTGGAGGTGTGGTGGAGATTATTGGCTGGGGTGGGTTCATGGATGGGTATGGTGCTTGGTGGTTTGTTCTTTGTTGTTCTCTCATCCAGACGTTTCTCCTGATCCTTTGATGTCTCCTGTGGTTGTAGTTTGTTAGGAATCTGGTCATGGTGTTGTGCTTCCTTGTTTTGTTGGTTATTGTTTTTACCCTTGTGTGGAGGGATCTCTTTTAGGCTTTTGGTAATAAAGTTCAAGAGTTGGTATGATTGTGTGATGTTTCTGTCCGACAAGACTAGGTCTTGGTCAATTTGAGGAGTTGAGATGATGGCTTCTAGGGTTTTGGTTGGGATAAGGTTTGGCGTGAAGTCTTCAGATTCGATGGTTGCTTTTTGAGGAGGGGTGTACTTTGATTTGGGAGGATTGTTTTCACCAATTAATGCTGTTGGGACATTGCCTAGGTTGGTGGGGGGATCAATTTCCATGGTGCTGCCACTTTTGTTTGAGTTAGTGTTATAGTTAGTAGATCTTGCTTTTGGCTCTAGGTTTTTCATGTAAGGTCTGCTGGTTATTAGGGTTGTGACAACATCAGTACTATTCCTAATAGATTTGGGTTCTTGGTTATTGGCATTAAATTCTTAGTAGTACGGGTGACCACTGATGGGCTTGGGTCTTTTACCAACGTGTTTTGGTTTTTTGGATGTCGGGGTTTCCTAGGTCTTCTAAGTTTAGGTTAGCGCCGTTATTATATGAAGGGGTCTGTGTATTATCCACCGTTTTAAGAGAGTTATGCAAGTTTTTGGGTCTCTCAGTGGTCTTAAGCCTAAAATCTTATTTTGGAGGTTGACCTAGTTTAGTTTTCATTGGTCTACAGGTGTTGTCCATTGGCGCCTTGCCGCTGAGGTTTGTTTCCTGCCTAGGTTGTCCTAATGATTCCCTATGGTTATCCCTTGCATGGTTCTGTAGTTTTTTTAGGTTTTTTCTGGTGTGTTACAATCGTCCATTGGTCGATCTCTTGGGTTAAGGAATCGATTTCCTTAGTTTTTCCATTGTTGTTAGTGATTCTAGTTTCTGTTGTAGGAGTCAGATTAGGGCAGTTCCTTAAGATATGGCCAAGCCTACCACATGATTCGCACAGTAAGTTGAAAACCTCATAGGCTATTTTTTGGTAATGGTTTTCGATGATAATGTGTGTTTATAGGGGCTTTCTATGGGTGTCAGGATGCATACCCTTGCATATTTTCCCCGTGTGGTTGATGATGTGCATGCGTCAATCCGTAGAAGCTTTTCTAGTTTGTTTCCTATTTTTTGAAGGATCTCATAGTCGTAGAATTCCGTTGGGAGCTCTGGAATCCTAGCCCAAACGGCTGAGTAGGTTAGAGATGCCTCCGAAGCTATGAATCTAGGTTCCCATTTCCTTACCGTGAGGAATTGGTTTCCAATGAACCAAGGAACCCCCGTGTAGTGCTTTGTCATAATTATATGACTTGGAAAATTTAATGAGGTAGTAGTCATGGCCTAGGTAAATCAGTGTTAGAAGGTCAGTAGGTCTCCAGATTGCATGTATTTTTTGTTGGAGGAATTGGTATGTTACTCTTATACCAAAATTTTTATTATTAAGGAATTTTCCCAGTTTTTGTAGATTCTTTCCTTGTCTTCCGATGTAATGGGAATAAAATTGTCCGACTCGAGGTAGTTTTCAGACTCATCCGATAAGTCAAAACCTGTGATAGAATTTTGGACCGCTATTTGATTTCTGGTTTGGTTGTTTTGGAGGTTGGCTTGTAGTTTGTTTAGAAAGGATATATTTTTTCCTTCTTGTTCGTTTTTTGTTCTAGGGCTTTTTCTTGGTCTCCTGTTGTATGGGATACCTTGAAGGAGAAGCCGCGATTCCATTCAATAGTGTTGATAATGGGACTTTTCAGCTAAAGTATTATACAAACCAAAAAAATAAAAAACAAGGACTAGCATCAAGCTAGGATCCTTATAGTTTTTATGGAACAACTGCATCTAGGGGTGTTCATAAAAACTCAAAAAATCGAACCAAATCGAAGACCGTACCAAACCAACAAAAAAAACCGACTTAATTGGTTTAGTTTGGTTCCAGTATTTGAAGAACCGACTTACTTGATTTGGTTTTTTTTAGGGAAAAACTCATCCAAACACGAACATCCCTAACATCATCTATAATAGATTCTGCAGTGAACCTGGAATAATCCCTTGAAGATTGTTGTAACAAAGGTAAAATATTCCAACTGTTGTCAATCTTCCCAAGCCGGGAGGCATATTTCCAGTCAACTTGTTGTGTTCCAAATTCAAGGTTATTGAACCCAAACTTTCAAGAATGGATCCTGAAATTGAATTGTAGGACAGGTAAAGGAATGTCACACTTCCCTTTCTTTCGAAAGTTTTTGGTGACTAAGAAAATTTCTCCTAGGGACATGAGAGAGTCCAAAAAATTACCAGATTATCAACACGACAAGTCCGAAAGACTTGGTAGATTCAAAATTTCCTGACGGATTGAATTGAACCACTTAGGTTATTGAAACTGAGAGTAATTATTTAGTTTTGTTCAGAATCCTAGCTGAGATGGTATATATAATGCATGTGAGATGATTATTAGGCAATAAACTTTTTTTAAAGGGTAGAAGATGAGTTTTTTGTGCAGTACTCAAAAGGTACATCCCTTGTAAAGGCATTTGAGCGTAGGTCTAATACTTGAAAACAAGTTTGAGTTTTCAAAAACCACCCTTTTATTTTCCATTCATCCAACACTGCATCATGTATCTAGATACCAACCAAAACCCAATCCCTCCTAAACCACCAGATATAAATACAAAGCAAACATTAATGACATTAATGGAAACAGATTCCTCTTCCTTCAAGGAAAAATTAATGGCAGATGAATCATTTCATTCACCTCTGCTACACCAAATCCCCATGGACACTGACTTACCTCCGGATAATGAGGACATTCAAGTTCAAGATCCACACAATAATACATATGTTGTACCAATTACAAAGGAAGACAAAATAAGAATTTACTACCCATGGAGATTCTCCCTCATTATAAAATTTCAAGGCAAAAAAATCCTCCACGATGTTTAAAAAAAAAAAATTGAACTATGGAGACTGACCTGGCCTCACCCGCACTACTATATAAGTATAAGGAAAGGATCGTGTAGCTTTTACCTGAATGGTCGGGATCGAATCCACAGGGAGCCTATAAATGGGAGTGAGTGTATAAGTGATCTAGAAGGGTCGAGTGTTTCTAATTGCACTTCTAATCATTTATTGGTGTTGAACTATGCTAAGTGTATTCTATTGTTTGTAAGCTAATTAATGACTAACTTTGTTTTTGTTGTTGTTTTCTGATATTGATAAAGGCACTAGGGTCGTGACCGTTTCCTAAGTGGATACGCAAAGGGATTCAATTCTGAGGTCGGGTAATTGGCTAGGGATACAACTATATCCAAAACACGAAGGTGCTCACTCTATACCTCTTGGTAGTTTGAGTGATTTTACCCTAATTGCCCCTCTCGAGGCCAATTGGTTGCCAACTAATCAAGCAATATAGGATTAGGTAGGGTGTTACTCTCTCGAGGTTTAACCCGTTAACTAGGGCTCAAGTAGGGTTTGACCATTTCTGGGTTTAACCCCATTGATTGGGACTACCAATCTCTTGATAATGCCCTAATTTCCTATTAGGCTAATTTCTAGACTCAAGTCTTCTTTCTCAAGAAAGACCTAAGTCATGAAAAGGTTAATTAGTGTTTGCAACCACCAATTATAGCAATAAAAACCTTGAAATAGCCTAAATAGCCAACACCCATTAATTTCCCAACCTTAATTTCAAAACCCCATTACATACCCACACTAGGGTTGAGCCACAACCCTAGATAATGGGTCTTATATACTCATAATCAAAGATGAAAACAATGATAGAGAAGAAGAATAACCCATTTAATTGATTCCTAACAATGAAATTAGAGTTTTCAATGTTAAAAATGCAAGAACAAAGCTAAAGAAATAAAAACCCTAAAATATTCACGAGCTCTCTACTTCAGAAATCACAAGATGTGTAAAGAAATTACAAAATAGTCTATTTATAGTCTGCCAAATCTTTGGACAAAAATACCCCTATGGGACCACCGGGGACCGCGAAAACACGACCGCGGTCAGCGAATACAATGATGCTATTGAGCTGCTGATCTTCTGGTAAGGGTCAACCGCGGATCGCGAAAAGAGGACCGCGGCCGCGGTGGATACTTGTATCATTTCTTGAGCTCACTGGAATGCCACCGCGGACCGCGAAATGAGGACCGCGGCCGCAGTGGAAACCTGCCTTGTGCTCAACCTTACTGGAATGCCACCGCGGTCCCCGAAACGAGGACCGCGGCCACGGTGGATGATTGCCTTACTTTCGACCTCACTGGAATGCCACCGCGGTCCACGAAACGACGACCGCGGCCGCGGTGGATGCTTGCCTTACTATCGACCTCACTGGAATTCCACCGCGGACCGCGAAATGAGGACCGCGGCCCCTGTGGCCTTTTTGTCTTGATCATCTTTGTTGTGTTTGATCTTTATGCCGGATTCACTCCTATTTTGAGCATATTTTAGACAGAGTGCCTTCATTTCTGGTTCAATCCTGCAACAAGCACAATGTATAAGCTTTCGGGGCCATTTTGTGTACCGTTATATCCAAAATCCATGTATAAGGGAACGGAAAATGAGGCACAAATCTAAGTTATCAGAGACCAACTGAACCCTTTCCACTGATCGATCTAGGGGAGGATTACTACATTGTTCGCTTCAATAAAGAGGAAAACATGGCAAAATCTCTACAGAATGGACCTTGGTTCATATTTGGACACTTCCTCTCTGTACAATGCTGGGAACCAAACTTTGTGGCAACAAAGGCAAGACAATCCTTTACTGCTATTTGGATTAGGCTTCCTCAACTCCCAACTGAGTTTTATGACGGTGAAATAGTAAAAAAGGAAGGGAGCACAATTGGTAGGCTTCTAAAAGTTGATGCTTGCACCTCATCAACCTCAAGAGGACGATATGCCCGATTATGCGCTGAACTCCATCTCGACAAAGCAATGAAACCATTTTTCTTCATAGGCTCACACAAGCAACAAATTCTATATGAAGGAAAGGACTTATTATGTAAAAACTGTGGACATCTAGGCCACCCTACTTGACAGTGCAAACTATTGAGACACAACTTCACACAGGAGACATCATCAAAAAACAACAATACCCAACAAAATCCAGTGCATGAGGAAGAAGGAGATGGATGAAATACTGTTTCTTTCATCAAAGGAAAGAAGAAAGAACCTGGACAAAAAATCAACCAAGATTAAGCAAAACACTCCGGTGACAAGTATAAACGTCAACATTTTTGATGCCAACATTGGCAAGTACTTGACCTCCCAAAAGTTTGCTTATAAAAATAAGAACTCCTCAATCACAAATCTGTCAAGATCAGAAGACCTTCTCAACCAAAATGTAAAGACAAAAAAGCACTTTTCCCTATTACAAGAAACAAACACTGTTTTGGACAATACCACTTTTAACGCCAATCAAATGCTTAAAAAAGATATTATTTTTTATAATAGTAATAAACTGATTAATAATATAAAAAATAATAATGGTAACATAATGGACCTACCTACACTAATGGACTGCCTAGCTTCCCCCACCCCTACAGGAGCACGCCTCCTGATGCGAGGCTAGAATTCATGGTTTAACATATTTTATTCCCTACATTTTATATGCGTTAATGATAAAAAATACACTTTTTTATGTGCATAATGGAGTCTATTTCATGTGTAGGTGAATTGGAGATGGAAGCCGAGCTAAATGGATGCAAATACATCGAAGATACGCTCAAGAGGCGAAGAGGAGTGCACTGGGCTATAGCCGGGCGTTTGAGCCCAAACGCCTGACCCTTCCTGGCGTTAGCCAGGCGACAGAGCCCAAACGCTTGCCTTAGCCTGGTGTTATCCAGGCGCCAGAGCCCAAACGCCAGGCCCCTGTTCTGGGTAAATCCGAGTTTTTGAAGAGTTTAAGTGTTTCCCGATTGGAATAGAAGTCTCCTACACGTTTAGGTTTTATCCCAAACATATAAATAGACCCAAGAACACAACTTGAAGGGGGGGAAGCCATTGAAGAAAAGAACAACGTGTGGGTTACTACTCAGTGAAGCAAACATTGATTTTCATAGCTTTTTCTTATTATTTTGTAATACAATTATGCAAGTTATTTTAGAATTGGTTCTTATGAATATGAGTAGCTAAGTTTCTTAACCTAGGGTTTTGGTGGAACCCGTTGGGGGATAAACTTATGGTGATATTAATATAGTTTGGTTGATTGTTCATCTCTATTTGTTCAACTACGTTCTTGTTGTAGTTAATTGAATGGCCATCAATTAGCTGTTCCTATTTATTATGTATCTACTTGAGAGAGAGTGCATATTTAGGTAGTTGTTTGAACAACATCACTCCCGGAGTATAGACGAAAGTCATAACCGAGGGTTTAGAGGTTGGATTAGAGATAACGATACCTCGGGTGCAATCTAAAGTGAACTGTAATGCAATCTAGCTAGCGTAACTTGAGAGAGTGCGTCTAGTAAATTATCATAATTACTTGAGAGAGATTTATGGTAGATAGAGTGTTCATGATTGATAGAGACAACTAATCAAACTATAAGAAGTATCCGAGAAGGAAGTTCACCGACGGGGGAAACCATAACCTTAGACCTTTATCATAATTGTTTACAACACATTGTTAGTAATTGTTAGTTATTATTATTGTCAGTAGAATTAGTAAAACATCACCAATTTATATTAAAAAGTCTTGAGAGAATTGATTGAGTAAAAGTTGCGTATTCTAAAGACTTGATTGATACGTAAATTCCCTGTGGGATCGACTCTGGGCATAATACCCCGGATTATATTTGCAACGCCCGTTTAGTCTTTTATTAGACATAGTTGAGCGTGATCAAATTTTGGCGCCGTTGCCGGGGAATTAACGGTATTATCAATTGAGTTGGAAGAAATACAAAATTCTGAAATATAGTCAATTTTCTTTAAATTTTCATTTTTACATAGAAAGTTTAACGTTTGCTAACGTGTTGCAGGTGCATGCCTAGAAACTTATCGAGGACTGGTGAAGTAGTTGAAGCCTTATCAGACCCCGAGAAAGTTTTCAAGGCCCTAAACCGGACCAACCGGAAAAGCAAACATCAACCATAAATTGGACAAATTGAAACCGACATGGAAGATCCACACAACCGGAACAATAATGGGGATGATGTGGTAGACACAGTCGCTCAAATAGGGGCAGAGGCTCCCTTATATGACTGGACACAACCCGCAGCTGAGAATTTGGCCACTGCGATACTGGTCCCTCAGATACAGGCCGAGTCCTTTCGGATAACAAATAATATGCTGCACTTATTGCAGAACAAAGGGCTATTCTCAAGGTCATACATCGAAGACCCCCAACAACATTTGAAAAACTTCCTGTCAATTTGCAAAACACAGAGGCAACCAAACGTCACTCAGGAGGCAATAAAATTGTGTTGTTTCCATTCTCAGTGACTGGAACTGCCCAGACTTGGCTAAACTCACTCCCCATCAATTCCATTACCACATGGGAGGAGTTAGTCAAACATTTCATGAACTAGTTTCATCCACCCAACAAGACTGCTAAACAAATTTATGAAATCTTGAGCTTCAGACAGAAACCAGTTGAAACACTGCAAGAGACATGGGAACGATTTAAGGGGATGCTGGTTATTTGTCCACATCATGGTATTCCAGAGGAAATGTTGGGGCAGCGTTTCTATAGGGGTTTGGCTGATACTGTTAAAGCAACTGTTGATGCTTCGGCTGGTGGAGCATTCCTGAGCAAAACGTGGAGAGAGAGTCAAATCTTAATTGATAAAATGGCACAGAATTCAGGATGGACAACAATGAATGAAACTATTACTCATGTGGTTCATTCAGCTCCATTTGACCCATCTAATACTATTGCAGAGAACGTGGCCACCTTGATAACACAAATGAGTATACTTACTAAGAAGGTGGAGGAATCAGGACAAAAACAGCAAGTACACATCGTAGACACAACCAATGGGGGCTTATGCACATCATGCATTAGTCAACCACTTGGTAACCACTGGAATGCAGAATGTGATAACCCTCCTTATCCAGAAAATATGAATTATGTGACAAATTATGAACGTTAGAGACAAGGGGGGTAGAACTGGGGTCAACAAGTTCAACCATATATGCCACCTCACCAACAACAGAATAGTGGAAATATGGGTGCCATGAGACCACAAGGCAATGCAGCACCATATCAGAGACCGCACGGTTATAACCATCAGAATCAGCAACAATCATACTACCCTCCTCAGCAACAACAGGGGGGAAGACAAGAAGATGGGTTCTACAGGTTAGAAGCTATGATGCAGCAGGTTATTGGGTCAAATGCTAAGATCAGTGAAAGAGTAGATGCTCATGACTCAGCTATTAAAAATATCGAAATGCAGCTGGGGCAGATTTCAAATGCAGTTAACAATCATCCTCATGGAACTTTACCTGCTGATACTCAGGTGAATCCAAGGGACGAGGGCCCAAAACAGTTAATGGCGGTGACCCTCCGCAATGGCAGAGACCTGGACCTAGAACAAGAAAGGAGGCATGAAAGTAGATAGACAAACATATTGGTACATGTACCTAATGAAAATGATGACTCTATCCTATCGAGTAAGGGCACAGTGCAACCAACTGAAGGAGAAGTTAATAAGCAAGGCGAGACTGAGAAAGAACTTGAGGAAATCCTAGAGACAGCAATTGAGGTGGTGGTGATTAAGGAAAAAGAACAGATAACAGAAAAGAAAAGAGCACCAGCTCCATTCCCTCAAAGGTTAGCAAAATATCAGAAGGATGAGCAATATAAGAAATTTCTGGACATGCTAAAACAGATACAGGTAAATATCCCATTGATTGATGCATTGAAGGAAATGCCTGGCTATGCTAAAATGATGAAGGACTTAATGTCCAGAAAATTTGACTTCCAAGACCTGTCTACTGTCACTCTTACCCAGACTTGTAGTGCAGTGGTGACACGACCTATTGCCGAAAAATTGGCTGACCCAGGGAGTTTTACAATTCCTTGTACCATTGGCAACTTCGCATTCGCCAAAGCCCTATGTGACTTGGGAGCCAGCATTAATCTGATGCCACTAGCTATATATAAAAGACTGGGGATTGGCAGATCCAGACCTACTTTCATGCCGCTGCAACTTGCCGATAGGTCGGTAAATAGACCGTTGGGTATTCTAGACGATGTGTTAGTGCAAGTGGGGAAATTTGTATTCCTTGCTGACTTTGTGATCCTAGACTGCCGAGTAGATGAGGAAATTCCCATAATCTTGTGAAGGCCATTTTTGGCCACAGGCAGAGCGCTCATCGATTGTGAGACTGGTGAGCTTAAGATGAGGCTCAATGATGAAGAAATCACATTCAATGTGCAGAAGTCTATGAGGCGACCAAGTGAGTTCGCTAACTGCTCTCTTATTGATGCTGTGAACGTGATACTGGAAGAAGATGATGCAGCCTTAACTGTTGGGGATCCTTTGGCTGCATGTTTGATGAACTTAGATGATATGAACGGTGAGGAACTAGCAGAATGGGTATTAGCATTGGAAGGAAAAGGGACATGGTCGAGGGTTCTTGAAATTGAACCATTACACTTGGAAAAGAGAGAGAACCCACCAGCCAAGCCCTCAGTTGAAGTACCACCCAAGTTAGAGCTGAAGCCTTTACCAGCGCACCTCAGGTATGCATTTCTTGGACCTAACTCTACATTACCGGTTATTATATCATCTGGGTTGCTAGATGTGCAGGAACAACCGCTATTACAAGTACTTTCTGAATGCAAGACTGTCATTGGCTGGACGATGGAAGACATCAAAGGGATCATCCCAGCTTATTGCATGCATGAAATTCTCTTGGAAGAGGGGCACGGACCTTCTAGGGAACACCAAAGACGGTTAAACCCAAATATGAAGGAAGTGGTAAAGANATCTCCGACAGCAGCTGGGTTAGCCCAGTACAGTGTGTACCAAAGAAGGGGGGTATGACAGTCATAAGAAATGATAAAAACGAGCTGATATCCACTAGAACTGTTACGGGTTGGAGAATATGCATGGATTATAGAAAGCTAAACCTTGCCACCCACAAAGACCATTTCCCACTTCCCTTCATTGATCAGATGCTCGACCGGTTAGCAGGGAAATCTCACTTCTGTTTCCTTGATGGGTATTTGGGGTACAACCAGATTTCTATTGCTCCAGAGGATAGAGAAAAGACCTCTTTCACATGCCCATATGGCATATTTGCTTTCAGAAGAATTCCATTTGGCCTCTGCAATGCACCTGCAACATTCTAACGGTGCATGCTGGCCATTTTCACAGACTTGGTGGAGGATATTATGGAATTCTTCATGGACGATTTCTCAGTAGTGGGAAATTAGTTTCATGAATGCCTAANTACAAGAAGGAATTGTCTTGGGACATTTGGTCTCAAGTAAAGGTATTCAAGTGGATAAAGCTAAGGTAGAAGTGATTGAAAAACTCCCTCCACCCACGTCAGTCAAAGCTATTCATAGCTTCATGGGACATACCGGATTCTACCGCCGATTCATCAAGGACTTCTCCGAAATTGCCATCCCTCTCTGTAAGTTACTAGAGAAAGATAACCCATTTGTGTTTTCTGATGATTGCAGGGTAGCGTTTGAGAGGCTAAAAAAGCAGCTAGTCACAGCACCGATTATAGTTGCCCCCGACTGGAGGCAACCATTCGAACTCATGTGTGACACAAGTGACTATGCTGTAGGAGCCGTGTTGGGCCAGCGAAAAGATAAGGTAATGCACCCAATTTACTACGCAAGTAGGACATTGAGTGGAGCTCAGCTAAATTACACGGTAACAGAAAAAGAAATGTTGGCTGTAGTATTTGCATTTGACAAATTCAGGTCCTACCTGATTGGGTCAAAAGTGATCGTGTACACTGATCACGCAGACATTAGGTACTTGATTGAGAAAAGAGAATCTAAGCCAATCCTAATTCGTTGGGTGCCGCTTTTGCAAGAGTTTGACTTGGAAATTCATGACCGGAAGGGAACGAAGAACCAAGTCGCTGATCATTTATCACGCCTCGAAGGTGCTGAGTAGGCACCTAAGGCTGAGGATATTCTGGAAACCTTTCTAGATGAGCAGCTGCTGGCCACAAATGTGAGAGAGGTGCCATGGTATGCAGACATTGCTAATTACCTGGCATGCGGCATTGATCCTTATGAGCTATCCTCTGTACAAAAGAAAAGATTTTATCGTGATAGCCGTAACTACTATTGGGATGAACCTTATTTGTTTAAAATTTGCATAGATAACATGATCCGGAGGTGCGTCCCCGAGATAGAACAGTATGCTATTTTGCAGGCTTGTCACGCAACTCCTTATGGAGGATATTTCGGAGGAGTCCGAACAGCAGCTAAAGTGTTGGAGGCCAGGTTTTATTGGCCCACTGTGTTCAGAGATTCCCATCAATGGGTGAAAGGCTGAAATGAATGTCAAAGGACGGGGAACATATCTCGTCGTCATGAAATTCCTATGAATCCAATACAAGAGGTAGAAGTGTTCGATGTTTGGGGGATAGATTTCATGGGTCCTTTTGTCAGCTTATACGGCAATAAGTATATACTTGTTGCTGTAGATTACATGTCGAAATGGGTAGAAGCGGCAGCATTCCCCACCAATGATGCAAAAGTGGTGGTGGGGTTCTTAAAGAAGAATATATTCACCCGCTTTGGGACACCAAGGGCCATTATAAGTGATGGAGGCACGCATTTCTGCAATTGTGTTTTCGAAAAGTTGCTGGCTAAATATGACGTACATCACAAGGTAGCAACCCCATATCACCCCCAAACCAGCGAGCAAGTTGAGGTATCAAACCGGGAAATAAAAAGTGTACTAACCAAAACAGTTAACGCCACAAGAACTGATTGGGCGAAGAAACTTGATGATTCCCTCTGGGCCTACAGAACCGCATTTAAAACACCAATTGGTATGTCTCCATACAAGTTGGTATTTGGTAAGGCCTGTCACCTGCCCGTCGAACTAGAACATCGAGCCTGGTGGGCATTGTAGCAGCTGAATCTGGATTTCGATACTGCTGGAGAAAATCGGATCACATAATTACAAGAATTAGAAGAATTCATAAGCCAAGCATTTGAAAGCACGGTTGTATAAGGAACGAATGAAGAGACTTCATGATAAAGATATTTTGGACCGGGATTTCAAACCAGGAGACAAGGTATTACTGTATAATTCAAGATTAAGACTGTTTTCGAGTAAGCTTAAGTCCCGATGGTCTGGCCCATTTAAAGTGGTCAATATATTCCCTTATGGTGCTGTGGAGATTACTGTAGAAAATGAGTCTAATACCTTCAAGGTCAATGGACAGAGATTAAAAAAATATATTGGAATGACTTGAGCCAATGTGCTGGCTATTGTGTACCTGGGTGAACCTAATACACCAGACAATCCTTAAATAGCTTTTATGCTACGTCGTGCCGCGACGTTAAATCAGGCGCTTCATAGGAGGCAACCTATTGATTTGTTGTAATCGTCGTGCCACGACATTAAATAAGGTGCTCGTTGGGAGGAAACCCAATGCATAGTAAATATTAGAATAGCTAGAAGTATTTAGTGTAATTATAAGTACTAACGAGCTTGCAGGTGAATTCGGGTGAATGGAGGAGTGTTTTAGCATGACGGAAGGTGGGAACATAGCCGGGGTTAAGCCGGCCTTAAGCCCCAAACGCCTGGCTAAAGCCAGGGGATGGCTGGCGTTAAGAGCCAAACGCCTGGCTAACACCATGGTAAGTCTGGCGTTAAGGGTGCAACGCTTGGCTAACGCCAGGGGGAGGCTGGCGTTATGGCTGAAATGCCTGGCTAACGCCAGGGTGCCCGGGCTTTCTGATTAAAATGCATGCCTAATGCCAGGTAAGTTCACTTTTCCTATTTTTTCATCTCCCAACCGGCTCTCAAGTAATTTTCACTCCCAAGCACACACCTACACACTGATTGTCTCTCATACCCACATCAAATCACATAGCTTGACACACTCATCTTCATTTCATCAAAACACAGCACCTTTAACACCCCATTATCACCCACTACACAAACAAGATCTGCACAGGTTAAAAAAAAATTCGTGGTACACTTCATCTGGCTAACACACATCAACCCGTGAGGTATGATTCTAGCCCTATACTTTATTCACTCGAATTTGAGCAGGTGAAAAGTGTATCCTTGATTTCATGATGAAGTTTTTATGGGTTTATAAAGTTCTTGAAATATACTGTATGGTGTTATGCACCCTAAGTCCCGAAACCCTTTAGGAATGAGTTGAAATGATGAAATTAAGTGGTGTTATGGAACCCCAAATTGATTTGGGAACATGAGGCAGTCCCTCAAGTCCATAAGAGCTCCCATGGAAATTGTGCCAGCCAAGTGCTCGATGTAATGCCTCAATGGCAATACATGTCACATTTGGAGCCCGAGTCTCCGGGGAAATACACCACTAGCGCCATACATCTTAAATTCCATGAAATTTTAAAGGAAAAGTGGATCAAAAGAAACTAATAGGTAGCAATGTGTGTCAATTGTCATAAACTTGCCAAGGTAAAGTCTGAGTAACCTTCGCAAAGTGCGAAAATAGATAGTATATACTTTGTGACACTAATTCATTACTGATAAATTGTTCAGGAAAAACAATGTTACCCAGAAGAGCCACCGGCAAGGGAAAGACCACATCTTCAGCCCCACCGAAAACCAAATCAAAACCCTCACCAGCTCAAAAGAAAAGAAAAGGAGGAGATGCTACTTCTAGCATGACTGGTGAGGAAGCAGTAGCTGCTATGGCTGCTATGAGGCAGCAACCAGTTGGTCAAAGGGAATATGGTGTCAACAGCATACCACCACACTCCAGGAAATGGTATGCTCGTTGCAAACCCAAGCATGTCCACCCGGAAGGAGCTATCAACGAGGGT
>ML368507.1:1078-12913 GCA_005239525.1 Nicotiana knightiana | reverse complement strand
GAGTCTATTTCATGTGTAGGTGAATTGGAGATGGAAGCCGAGCTAAATGGATGCAAATACATCAAAAATACGCTCAATAGGCAAAGAGGAGTGCACTGGGCTATAGCGGTACGTTTGAGCCCAAACGCCTGACCCTGCCTGGTGTTAGCCAGGTGCCTGAGCCCAAACGCCTGACCCTGCCTGGCATTAGCCAGGCGACAGAGCCCAAATTCCTACCTTAGCCTGGCGTTATCCAGGCGCCAGAGCCCAAACGCCAAGCCCCTGTTCCGGGTAAATCCGAGTTTTTGAAGAGTTTAAGTGTTTCCCGATTGGAATAGAAGTCTCCTACACGTTTAGGGTTTATCCCAAACATATAAATAGACCCAAGAACACAACTTGAAGGGGGGGAAGCCATTGAAGAAAAGAACAACGTGTGGATTACTACTCAGTGAAGCAAACATTGATTTTCATAACTTTTACTTATTATTTTGTAATACAATTATGCAAGTTATTTTACAATTGGTTCTTATGAATATGAGTAGCTAAGTTTTTTAACCTAGGGTTTTGGTGGAACCCGTTGGGGGATAAACTTATGGTGATATTAATATAGTTTGGTTGATTGTTCATCTCTATTTGTTCAACTACGTTCTTGTTGTAGTTAATTGAATGGCCATCAATTAGCTGTTCCTATTTATTATGTATCTACTTGAGAGAGAGTGCATATTTAGGTAGTTGTTTGAACACCATCACTCCCAGAGTATAGAGGAAAGTCATAACCGAGGGTTTAGGGGTTGGATTAGAGATAACGATACCTCGGGTGCAATCTAAAGTGAACTGTAATGCGATCTAGCTAGCGTAACTTGAGAGAGTGCGTCTAGTAAATTATCATAATTACTTGAGAGAGATTTATGGTAGATAGAGTGTTCATGATTGATAGGAGACAACTAATCAAACTATAAGAAGTATCCAAGAAGGAATTCACCAACGGGGGAAACCATAACCTTAGACCTTTATTATAATTGTGNAATTGATTGAGTAAAAGTTGCGTATTCTAAAGACTTGATTGATACGTAAATTCCTTATGGGATCGACTCTGGGCATAATACCCCGGATTATATTTGCAACGCCCGCTTAGTCTTTTATAAGACATAGTTGAGCGTGATCACCTCCCCCACCCACCAATCATCTTGCATGAAATTTATTAATGATGAGATTATAACCAAAAATCACTCCAATATCAATCCTAATGAATCTTACTTATCTTCTCGAAACACGAAACGACCCCCACTGAACAAAACAAATCCATACAGGATCACTCTAACCTAAAACATATGGCAAGCACTCAAAACTTCTCTCAAAAAATGGCCAACACAAACCTACACGTATCCCAGAACCAATCATCTCCCTTGCTTATTAAAACTACTACGCTAACCCATTCCAACGACATGCAAACAACCACCCTAATCATTGAAAACTTAGAAGCTGCTCTACAAAATCCTAAGAGCAATTCAAGCAATTCCTTATCCTCTATAAATCATCTTCAAACCAACAATAATGTCAATAATTACCATATCAGTGTGAAGGCGCTACCGTCTGATACAATTACAGAGACCAAATCACCCTATGAACATGGGCAATACTCCACCACCACAAAATCCAAGCCTGCCTCTTAGGATCCTAATCCAAGCACCACTACCACTGAATCACTAACCCCTTTCATGGGTTGAGATGGGTCTGATAGTACATGCCATATTGTTCAACATCATGTTGGAGGGAAGGGAAACAGTGATTGTGCTATAAAACACTCACTACCTAGTCTAGATAATTTCAGAGGGTGTTCGTCTAGCGATGAACAACTACATAAATCAAATCTGGATAAACAATATACTCCAGCCAGTAGCTCCAAATATACCTGCCAATTTAACTCATGTCATGAGGGAAGCATGGAACCCTCCAACCCACTTCGTACCCATTCAGAGCACAACTCCACCAACGGAGTTACCTTTCTTCACACCAGATGTAGTGACAAACATAAACCATGTATTCACTCCTTGGAATACACCGCCAGACATACCCCAAACTTCCCATGCATAGAACACACAACACATGCACAACCATGGTTCTCCACAACAACACACACATCTAAATCCAGTTCAAATAGATCAACCAATGGAGGAAGAGGTGGATCCAGTCAACTTAATAATAGAAAACATAATGGAAGATTCAAACCTCGACGAAATAAAGGTATTTCTATTCATGGAGATGCAGGAGAAGAGGCAAATTCTTTACTGTCCAATGGCACTTTACAAGTGCACAATGGACATAAGGCCTCCTGTAGACCCAACAGTAGGTCAACATAGATTCTAGTGCCATTTCAGAGGAGGAACCCGATACTCGCAACAAGAGTGAGGGAGAATGGAGACATACACAACCACAACCTCAGCATGAATAGAGTTACTACCTGTCACACCTTCTTTTTCCCTACCCCGATAAATAAAAAGGGTAGTAAGAGATTTTTTTCCAATTAAAGTGACATTATTCATATTTGGGATTTATTATTGTTTTTCAGAGTCGCCACCCAGATTTTTGACGATGCTCCGGGACACTGCTTTATTTTAAAATCCCAAACCGAGGAAATTTTGAATCTGTTTTAAATTGTCTGCGACCAGAAATTCGAGTAAGGAATTATGTTAACCCGGAAGAAGGTGTTAGGCACTCCCGGATTCCGTGGTTCCAGCACGGTCGCTTAACTATTGATATTTGGCTTAAATAAACAGATTACTTACATATTTTTATCCTACTGTGCATTTAACCTTTTTAAACTTTAACCGCTTTTAATTTTTATGGATTTATCTTGAATAAGTCACGATGTCGTGCACTTATTTGTTTTTTTTGGACACATTATAACTACGCCACATGAAATGCACCCGTAATTACAACATGTGATTCTATTAGTTTGAAGTTGAGGGGTCGGGGGCATGAGTTTCTACATCCGAGTGTAGATTATGGTGATTTTGGAATAATATTTGATTCTTTACTAAATTTTCAAAACTAAAGGTATCATTCTACCTAGAGGATTGCCTAAAATGATATTAATTAGCCTAAAGGACAACATATTTTGGGCTACGGCCACATTTAGCCCTAAATTAATTCAACTCTTTTGGCCAATCCTAATTTGGCTATTGAACAAGAAGGGATTTGTGTAATTTGAACTAAACACTACTAGATATAGGTATAAACAGAAACATTGCACTATGAATGATAATTAGGAGAAAATTTGCACATTTAATGTTGTTTTCCAGTTATCAGAGGGACATTGCTTGGAAAATCGTACTCATATGTATCAAGGATTCACCAGATTAAGCACGAGTAAATCGCGGGATTTTTTAGGGCGCAAGTTATAAAAAAAATGAAATTTAATGTTTTGGACAGATTAGTCTTAAAACCAAAGTCATACCAATTCTAAATGCTTTTGAATTTGTAATCTAGAACTGCTTTGTGGTTTCTTTTTAAGGAAGGATGTAGCGCGAACAGCTTTACCAGTTCAGACTTGGTCGTTTGAAACACAAGTTACTAGAATCGAAATTCATTCGTAAAAATATGCATACGTTGGTTTCAGAAAATTTATAAGATGCGGAATGAACTGAGAGTAATTAAATAATTCCGACTTATATTGAAGACAACTAAAATCAGAAATAGATGTTTCCAAATCAACAAGTGTTTGTAAAATCCTATGCATGCTAATTTCGAGCATACACTCCATTTTTATCTACTATCATCATGCTACTTTTAGAAAATAGGGACACGAATTGTAATTTTGACATTACTAAAACCTTCTTTTCTAAAATCAGTATGAGCACTAAATAGAATTAAATGTACAATCCAGTTTAGGTTACAACGTAGAAGAATTACAACATCATTGCTACTATGCGAATACATTTTTTTCAAAAGAGAGAAAAACTAAAATGGCGACTTCAAGATAATTGTCTGAATTGAATTCTTCTAAGGTTGTACATGCGATACCTCTTTCATAATCTGTGGAACACCCCAAATAATTGGATGGGCTATGCATCCACTAGACCAAACAGGACCATGAAAAGAGGTCAAGTTTAAACTTGATGATGTTGTGCTAAACTATACTAAAAAGCAGAGTTATTTATGCATTCTTTTGGTGTGAAACTGACCATGAATGGGTCAGGCTTTAATCCCATAATGCACAAAACTAAGTCGAAATTTATATGGAGACTTGCTTACTGAGTCTCTTCAGTGACCACGAAAACACAAATAAGAGCATCTTTTAATCTAAAACTATAAATCCAAAATTTGATATTTGGACAGTAGTAACAACAGACCTTCAGACATTTATAGGATGAGTCATACCATAAAGGAGGTTAGACTCAACCTTGATGATACTTTACACCACTTTAACAGAACAGGTTCCTGCCTTTTTTATGGACTGAATCTGACCATAAAAGGGGTCAGATTCAACTCCATAGAGGTCATCTTTTGTGACTTTCGACTCATACTTATACTATGACTTTGATTTTTAGGCATGTTTTAGAGAATAAATCTGATCATATTAAGGGATTCAGATTCTTTTCCCTAGGAGCCTTTTGATTACCCACTTCTTATCCGTAAGGGGGTGATTCTCAGCACCTTAGGCTACTGTTTATGCACTACCAATGGGGTGAATTTGACTATTAGGGAGTCAAATTCATCTACCCTAGTGCTAACTTAACATAATTCTAAACTATATGGTACTTTAATTATCTAGGCATTTTAGAGGATGAACCTGACCATTTAGAGGTTCAGATTCCTCAACTCTAATGCCTTTTTAACTGCATACTTTGTACCCTTTTGAAGGGTAAACATCAGCTAACCATGATAATGTTGGTGCACTCATCATGGGGTTGGTTTGATTATTGAGGAATCAAACTCATATACCCTAGTGCAAATTACCTTAATATTTTAAACATAAAATTAACATCTAACTACCAAATGCAAAATGTATTGACAGAAACTTAACAAATAATCAAACTAATTCCAGGATTATATACATACATTCAAATAATAGTAACCTTACTTCAGTTTTTATATCAAGAATGGAGGAGAGGAAGATTCAGATTCATGCAAGCTCAAAAAAAAAAACACAACACGAATCAACAATTTCAGCACAATTAATTTTATCTAAAGGTTCACTAACATACCTTTAAAGAGGAAAAAAAAACAGCAAAAAGACTTGACCAAATAAAGGTCAAGTATGAACAACAATCAGCAAGAAGGAAGAGAATCCAGCAGCAGCAAACAGAAAACCCAGGGACAAAACCAAACAGTCCAGCAAGAATTAACCCCGAAATCTTTGAGTATGAATGTTTGAAGAAAACTTCCAGAAATCAGAACTCCAAAAAAAAAAGATAGCAGCCGGGCTAGGCCATTTAGTTGTGGACTTGTTTTCAAAAAGGAAATCAGGTTTTTTTCTTTTCAAATAATACTTTTCTTTTTTGGGAACCTTTTGTTTTCGAATGGAATTTATTTATGTCTTTTTCAGCAGCTAGAAGAGAGTCTTTTTTTTCAGAGTGTCAAAAAAAAAAATGAAGGTCGGTCCAGAATATGTGAAAGGAAAGTCTATTTATAGGGAGCTCAAGGATGGGATATGCTTTTGGCATATACCTTATCCAAAAGGCTGAAAAATAGTACTAATAGTACATAGGGCAGCTGTCAACCTTATCTTTGGGACAACTGCCTCTATTCTAGAACATTCTTACTTATTAAAAGACCCTTTTAACCTTAAGAGCCTGATTTCCTAAGATGAGTTACCTAATGTACCCCTTAGAGTCCCTGAATTTACCATTGGGTAATCAGGGTTAAACTCACTTGGGTTATTACTTGGACTTGATTAGTTAACCCTAGTTAGCTTACTACTTAACTAGGATCATTAGGTATTAACTCTGGTTTAACTTGTTAATTAATTTAGTCCTTAGGTTAGCTGATTTTTGGTTTAAATTCAATCTAAATGTGACTAATTAACTTAACCAAATTAGCCCCCTAATTAACTCCTATCAGGCTCAGGTTAATCACTCAAATTAACAACTCATGCTTGAATCACAAATCAAAATCAGTTAAGCAATCAAATAACCCAAGTGAGGTCTTAACATATTAATTAATTTACTGACTAATTATAAACCATGATGCACAATCAATGAACTATCAATGATTAGCAAAACAGGATTGGCAAACATAATTAAACGTTCATGATTGAATTTTACCAGAAAGTTGACAGATAACAGAGAATCCTAGAATGACTAAACAAAGTTGCCAAAATAAGCAAGGATATGCAGGACATATTAACAAACCGAATCAATTAAGTGTGAATCAAAGAAGACAGTCATCTAAATGACAACCCTAGATTATATCCAACGAACCCTAATTGCTAATCAATCAAAACAGGTTTGTCACATAATTTAACAGCAAATAATCATAAAGTAATGAAAAGGAAACAGAATCTAAACCTAATGGTAATACACAATTAAAGGCATATTTTTTAAGAAAAAGAGCCAAAAACAGAAACTATAATACATGATTTCATGTCTCAATAGCATATAGAAACTGTAAAGAGAATAGAAGATCAAATTAAAACAGCTTGTCATTTTTTGTTTTCTCTTAGTCTTCTCGATCAGTTACACAAACCATTAAGGACAGGAGAAAAATAACTAATCAAATAGCAACAAGCAAGAATAAAGCTAACTAGACCTAAATAATCTAAAAACAGTGATTAACATGAATTTTAGGTTTTAGTAACATGTAAAAATAGTAAGGAAAGAGGAAGAATACCCGTTGGAGGGTTTTGGACGAACTACGACGACTAGCCGGAGTTTGGCCGAACTACGGCGACCTCTAAAAGTGACCCCTACTCACATGAATCGACGGTTCTCGTCGAGAACCATCGACTCATGTAAGTTTGAGTCACAGAGTCGCTTGGGATCAATTTCAGCATGTTCTAGGGTTTTTCCATTTCCAGATCTGAGATTAAAGAAATTTGAATGAGTTTTTTGGTGAAATAGATGGTAGGAGATGGTTGATGTCACGACCCAATTTCCCACACGGGTCGTGATGGCGCCCAACAACGGGGTTAGGCAAGCCAATATAAATACTACCAAGTGTTACCCTTCCCATATGACTGATTAATCCAACTTTTACCAGTTTTAGATATTTATTTATAGGATATTACCAGTGACATGGAAGTAAAACATCTGATACGTGAGTCAAAAGATAAACATATGAATGAAAATGCAGCCTAACAACCCAAAATATACGCACGTGTGTGCCAGGAACTAGTGTCACGAGTGTCGCGGGCAACTATCAGAATACACCAGAATACATAAATATATACAA
Organism: Nicotiana knightiana; assembly: GCA_005239525.1. Classification (NCBI taxonomy): domain Eukaryota; kingdom Viridiplantae; phylum Streptophyta; class Magnoliopsida; order Solanales; family Solanaceae; genus Nicotiana; species Nicotiana knightiana. The sequence goes on along the minus strand of ML368507.1, from coordinate 5,542 downwards.
TCCCATAGTCTGAATGAAATAGACGGGAAAATAACAAAAGGAAACTCCAAGGTGCTGCCAGGAAATCGCCAGGAAGAGCAGCTCACCGTGAAGTATAACCAACCCCGGTCAGTATCTAGCACCGGACTGATGATCAAACGTACCAATCTCCGGACCTGTACAGTCAAGTACAGAAGGAAAAGAAAGTGCAGCATGAGTACATACATAAATATGTACCCAGTGAGTATCCCGCCTAATCTCGAAGAAGTAGTGACGAGAAGTCGACTCGATACTCACTAAGGTCCAACAGTGATAAAATAAGCAAGATGTAAGGAAAACAATAAGCATGAAAGACAAATAACCAAGTGCATCAATATTAAACATCAAATAACAATCCAAAAATCCTCCCAGATTGGTAACCGACGTGGCGTACGACCCGATCCCATCCTGTAATCCTTGTCGTGGCATACGACCCGATCCCATCCTGAAATCCTTAATCCCGCTGTGGCATACGACCCACTCCCATAATATATACTCTCTCATCACTCTGTCGTGGCATACAACCCGACCCCATAATATAATCAATCGTCACTCTGCCGTGGCGTACGACCCGATTCCATAATATAATCAATCATCACTCTGCCGTGGCGTACGTCCCGATCCCATAATATAATCAATCATCACTCTGCCGTGGCGTACATCCCGATCCCATAATATAATCGATCATCACTCTGCCGTGGCGTACGGCCCGATGCCATAATATAATCAATCATCACTCTGTCGTGGCGTACGGCCCGATCCCATCCTGTGATCACCTTATCACACTCAAATCAAGCCAAGTATCATCACGTTCAAAGACAACAATGCCAATCACTCAAGAATACAAGTCATGTTTAGGCTACAATAGGGAAAAACAATGAACATGTTGTGTCCTAACTACCCAGACGAAGCAGTAATAGCCACTGCGTAAGGGCTCTCGTCACTTGGTGCATACGTAGCCCCAAAAAAAGATCACATAGCAGTCAAGGGTACCTAGAGGGAAAATTTCCCTCTCACGAGGTTAGAAAGGAGACTCACCTCGATAAAAGCACTCCTCGGACCAAGGACCGGATCAAAAGATGCGCCCGAACTCCGAAACTACTCCTGACGGCTCACAACTAGCCAAAAATAGTATAATTAAGTCAATTTCAGTCCCAAGAAGGAGAACTAATCAAGAAATTCCAAAATTTAAGCATTCTTGAAGGTTTTCGGAATTTCGACCACGGGCCCACGTGCTCGGATTTCGAAAATTCTTTAAGGAATCCCTTACCCGGAGTCTAAGGATCATAATTACCTAATTTATTTAGGAATTCATGGCTAAAAATGAAGTTTCACTATTTTTCCCAAAACCCCACATTTTTCTAGAAATTCCCATGCATTTTTAGGATAATTGGAAGAGAATTTTGTTTGAATTTGATGTTAAAAGTCATGAACCGGACAAGGAAATTACTTACCTGGATGGATGGAATCGTGGGCAGCCCTTTCCCAAGCTTGAAGGAGCTCTAATGGAGGTTGGGGGGTGTTAGAATTGAAGAAGAACCCGAAATTGGCATTTAAATAGGTATGCCTCACAGAGATTTCCGCACCTGCGACTTTGGGACCGCAGGTGCGGTCTCGCACCCGCGACCAGTTGGTCGCCCCTGCGGAAAAGGGCCTGGGATCCTGGGCTCGCACCTATGGAGGGGAAGTCCGCACCAGCGAGGTCGCTCCTGCGAAGGAAACTCCGCACCTGCGGAGTCGCGCCTGCGATGAGAATCCGCACCTGCGGCCACACCAACAGTTGTGCACCAGCAGTGGCTTCTGCTGGTTTTTGGCCTCGTGCGGGATCCGGGAGGCCCCTAGGCCCACCCGAGCCCCTGTAAAAATATACCAATAAGTCGCAAATCATTATACGGACTTGCTAGAGCCTACGGATCACTCATAAAATCGCTAAAACTCAAATCACTCTCCAAAACCCCCTGTAAAAATATACCAATAAGTCGCAAATCATTATACGGACTTGCTAGAGCCTACGGATCACTCATAAAATCGCTAAAACTCAAATCACTCTCCAAAACCCCCTTGAATCAAATTAAGAACTTAAGAAATTCTAGAATTCACCTCATCGCGCCGAACGGGCCTATACTACTCGGAATGACTTCAAATTTTACAGGCAAGTCATAAATGACTATACAGAACTATTCCCGGTCCTGGAATTCTGTTCGGACCTCGATAGCACAAATTCACGTCCCAAACCAAATTTCAAATAGAAGGAAGTCCTGATTCCTATTTCGGGCGTCGAAATGCTCCCCGGTCATCAGAAACCCGAGCCGAACATACGCTCAAGTCTGAAATCATCATACAGAGCTACTGGAGCTGCTAGAACTTGATTCCGAGGTCGTTTGCTCAAAATATTGACCGAATTCAAACTTGGTCAAATAGGCCAACCTTAAGGAACCAAGTGTTCCTAAACCATCCAAATCCTTCCCAAATCCCGAACCACCCGCTCCCGCAAGTCATAAAGCACGAATAGCCACTAAGGAAGGTTTCATTCAGGGAAACGAGATCCTAATACGCAAAATGACCGGCTGGGTCGTTACAGTTGAGAAGGGGGAGAAGATGGTCTGGTGAAGGTTTGGGGTCGATTGGTGGAGGTTCGGTGGTCGGAAGGTGGCGGAATCCTAGGGAGAATAGGGTTTAGGTTAGCCAAAAGAGAGAGACGGAGGGGATGGGGGCGGCTAGGGTTCTGGTGAGGGTTGGACTTTGGTGAAATGAGGGTAGGGGGGGTATAGGAACAGTCTTATAGTGGAGGGTTGGCAGTCGTTGGATCGAAATGATCCAACGGCTAGGAGTTTGATGGGGAAAAATGGTGTCGTTTGGTTCTTATGGGGGCAGGCCGGGTAAGGGGTTTGGGCTGGAGTGTATTGTGTATAGAGAAGGGGTTTGGGCCTGGGTAATTTTGGCCCAGGTCCGATTTTAATCCCTTTAATTAAGTAAACCAATTAAATTAATTAAATTCAAATCTAATTTAATCCAAGAAATGTAGTAATTAATTTTAAACCTTATTTTACATCTATTTACAGATTAATCAAGAATAAAATGACTAATTTTATATTCCTAATAAAATCTATGTTTTATCGAATAACATGATTAATTTTTAGTAAATAGTTATTAAAACTATATTACGTTAAATAACCATCATTCTTCTATTATATAGTTAATTATAACTTTATAATTCCTTGATAATAGTGATGCAATTTTTAATAATTTTAAAAAGATGAATTATGCAAAAAATACAAATCTTTCACAATTAAACACCGAAAATCAACAAAGATTCATAAAATCAATTGATTTATTGAGATTTTTATAGGGCGATATGACGATTAAAAATCACATGCTCACAGCTACCCCTCTTTTCTTGGAAACACAAAGAGTTTTCGGGCAAAGACAAAGTGAGCAGCAATAAACGACTTTTACTTATTCATGTGTTCCATTGTGAAGCGTTTTTGAAGAGTTTGACCGAACCCTGCTTCAGAGGTTTCCTACATATCCTTGGCTATAAAGGAATCATGTCAGTGTAGTTCTGGAGGTTTTGGTAGCTGGGACTACCGAGTAACTGCGGTTTCACTACGGTTGCTGCTGCTGATCTCCTTATTACACCCAAGTACAAAACGAAGGACTAATTAAAACCTATCAGCTGCTAAATTACAAGATTCCTATCTAGGACTTGGTCTTGAGTCTTGATCTCTTCATGAATTTGACCTGGATCTTGATGTTTGTTAGTCGCAGGTGCTGGTTTTGTTTTATCATTCCTCGGATCAAAACAGGATATACTGGATGGATGACTTCAATCTCGTCCTGAATAGTCCACATCTTCCCCATTCCTGCACCTTGGATTTGATCTTCTCTTTCTTCTTCTGTTTTATTCTGAATTGAAACGCCTTCGTTTGGTCGTCTCGAATCCATTGTCCTAAAAATGCAGTCTGCACAAAATCAAAAAGCAAACGAACGAAATTTTCTGCCCCAGTTTTCAATAGGAAAATTTCGTGAGTTATTGTAAGGAAATCTACACTACTTTATTATTGAAAGCGGTGAAAAACCGAGAACAGTGCATCCGGAGTTATTGTAGACTAGGGAGTGGATACCCTATATCTCAAAGAAAGATCGACTAGGGGTTGGAGACCCTATATTGCAAAATAAAATCAACTAGGGATTGTATACTCCATGTTGGAAAAGAAATCAACCAAGGAGTGTATAACCTTGATTGGAAAAGAAAGCATCAACCAGGGAGTGTACACCCTTAATTGGAAAAGACATCATCAACCAGGGAGTGTATACCCTTGATTGGCATCGACTAGGGAGCGTGTACACCCTGCGTCGGGAAAAGAAATCAACTAGGGAGTGTATACCCTTGATTGGAAAAGAAATCACCAACCAGGGAGTGTATACCCTTGATTGGAAAAGAAA
>ML368505.1:0-19491 GCA_005239525.1 Nicotiana knightiana | reverse complement strand
ATAAACTATAAAACTAAAAGAATAGAAGAGAAGAAAAACTAAGTAGAATCCTCCGTCAAGAGTGTTCTGTCGAATCCCCAGTCAAAATTCTGCATCAGCTCCATCAATGTGATGTTTTTGGGTCTATTTATATGTTTAGAATGAACCCTAAACGTCTCAAAGACTTCTATTCTAACTTGGAAACACTTAAAACCCGTCAAAACTCAATTTCTGGCCGTTCCGGGACCCTGGCGTTTCAGCCCAAACGCCTGGGTAAGGCCAGGCAGCCCCTGGGGTTACAGCTCTAACGCCTGGGTAACGCCAGGACCCCCCAGGCGTTATGGGTCTAACGCCTGGGTNCCGGGCGTCCCCTCTCGCGTATTCTTTGACGTATTTGCATCCGTTTAGCCCCGTTTCCATTTCCAATTCACCTACACATAAAACAAACCCCATTAGGCACATACGACGTGTATTTTATCATTAAAGCTCATAAAATGCGAGGTATGTAATGCTTAAAATCATGAATTCTAGCCACTCATCACTTGCTTAGGCGTGGATTCAAGATGTCCTATAAACATGATATCTAAATGTTAATCAGAATCTTAATACTAACAAGAGATTTTAACTAAGGAGTTTGAGTTCATGATGTCCTATAGGAATAATGTCTAGGTGCTGAACATAACAAAACATATTTTATACATTTATCTCTATAAGCATGATATCTAGGTGTTGGGACTGCTTTTTATACAGGTCTAGACATAGGCGTAGTATTCAGGCGAGTGCTAAAAGTCCTAAAATATGTTTTCTAATGCACAAAGGAGAACTTTATGAACATGATTATTAGGAAGAATTGATAACAACCTAGTGACAGGATTTATAAGCACGCATGTTGTACGCAACATCTTATAGGAAAGTAGAGAGGTTTTAGAACAAATGATATGACACCTACGAACATGTTTTCTAATGCAAAAATAATCCTAAGAGTATGATTCCTAATGCAAACAAATACTCATAGTAAACCTAAGAGCATGATTTCTACCCAATTTACCCCATAAAACACATATGAAAGTGTCTCCCATTTTACTAATATCTCCAAATATCTATTTACAAGGAACATTATTACAGACCATTACATAATAAATAAAAGCTATGTTATAGGGAGCCCGAATAGGCCCAAAGTGAATCTAGAGAGTCAGGCCTTCAAACAGTTCAAGGTGCCATAGTCTCATGATGTCCAGCAGGGTTATGATTTGGGACTTATTGGTATATTTGGACAGGGACTCGGGTGGGCACGGGTGCCTCTCGGGCACCAAACAAGACTAAAAACTTGCTGAAACAGTTGCTGGTGCACCTGATCTGGTGTGACCGCAGGTGCGGTTGCCCAGTCGCAGGTGCGGGACCGCTCATGCGGTCCCGACCGCGCATGTGCGACCCCCAGGTGGGCTGCCCAGTTCTCGTAGGTGCGGGCCCTTTCCCGTAGGTGCGGATCCACAGGTGAGGTCTCCTGCCCGTAGATGCAAGCCCAGGCCCTTGTCCCATTTTCCGCAGGTGCGAACTATTGCTCGCAGGTGCGAGACCGCAGGTGTGGGACCATCGTAGGCAGTCTGTTCTTTTAAAACACGAGAAATGTTCATTTTCTCCATTTTTCTTCCACCATTGTTGACCTAGAGAGCTTCAGAAAGAGCCAATCCACCTAGATACTGATAAGGTAAGTAAATTCTACCCTAGTATTAGTTTAATACATGAATTACTAGTTAAATTAACTACTTAATTAGTGAAAATCAAGGAATTGGGTAGTAACCTAGGGATTTCGAGAATTTAGAGAATTACCCGTGATTTGGCTATGAAATCATACAAAAATCATATATTAATGATCTTTAGGTTATGGGTGAGTTTTTCCTACGAGAATTACTCGGAATCCGAGCATGCGAGGCCGGGGGTGGATTTTGGGGTTTCTTCAAGAATGATGAATTGACTAAATATGTAGGAGAATTCCATGCTTTGAGTATAATTTAATATATTTACCTAATGTTTGATTAGTTTCGAGTCCTTGGGAGACGAGTTTGGAGTTTCGGGTGCGTTCTTGGTCCGAGAAGTAGATTTGAGACGAGGTGAGTCTCCTTTCTAACTTTGTAAGAGGGAACTGTCCCCCTAGGTTATTTAAATGGCTATGTGCTAATGTTTGTGGGGGCTACGTACGCACAAAGTTACGAGAGTCCGTACGTAGCGACTATTATTTTTATGTCCGGGTAGTTAGGCCTACACCATGCCTTGTGTTTTTCCTTGAAATGAACTATATGCTTGATGAATTAATGTTACATGCAGCTTGTTTCCCTGAGAAGATAGAATTTGAGAAATTTTAAAGGAATTTTTCACTAAAAAGTAATTTATGAAGAATATTGTTTAGATTGTGTGTGCATGTGACCGCTTCGCAATTTACATTCTACGAGCGGTGTGTTATTTCCCCCACTCTCATGGGAGCGGGTCGGAGGCCACGAAGAGAATGAAAGATACATTATGGTTCGGGTCGTTCGACCCTTGACAGTGCACATATATGATTATTATGATGGCTCAGGCCAGTTGTCCTTATCATTTATGCACATGCTAAATTGTTAATTATTTTTTTATGGATATTGAGTGGGCAGATATTTTTAAAAGGAAAAATGAAGTAGTAATTGTTTATTTACTTCTAGTATTTATTTGAATTACAGTTATCTTTAATGTTTATTGTTTTTATCATCCTTGTATGACTATTACTGATATCATATCTTGTTTAATCATTTGGTTGGACCTTAGTGAGTGTCAAGTCTACCTCTCGTTACTACTTCTTCGAGGTTAGGCGGGATAATCACTTGGTACATATTTGTTTATGTACTCATGCTACGCTTTTGTACTTAATTGTACAGGTTCTGAGGCTGGTGGATCTGGTTACCAGACCGGGGCTCGATTCTGATTATAGTTGGACCTAACTTCATGGTGAGCTGCTTATCCTAACGGTCCTCGGCATCACCATGCAGTTTCTTTTGCTTATTTCCCGTCTATTTCTTTCAGACAGTGGGACTGTATATTATATCTTTTGTATATTCTGTTAGTATGCCTGTAGGACTTGTGACACTAGTTCCTGACACATACGTGGTAGTTATTATGGATTATGGGTATGTATATATATTGGCTCACGCCTCCTTATGACTGCTTTTGATTAAAACTGACTAATTATCCTTTTCGATTTATGTTGTAACCTTTAAAACTTGGTATATGTTGAAATGTTTAATCAAATAAGAAAGAACCCTTAGTAAATTGAGTGTTGGCTTGCCCGACCCCGCTGTTGGGCGCCATCACGACCTGAGTTAGGATTTTGGATCGTGACAGCAGAGGTTTTAGAACAAACTATATGATGCGTACAAACATGATTTCTAATGCACAAATGATCCTAAGAGCATAATTCCTAATGCAAGAAAATGGTCATAGTAATCCTAAGAGCATGATTTCTACCCAATTGCCCCCACAAAACAAATGTGAAAGTCCCTCTCATTTTATTAAGATCCCTAAATATCTATTTACAAGGATCATTATTACAGACCATTACATAATAAATAAAAGCTATGCTATAGGGAGCCTGAATAGGCCCAAAGTGAACCTGGAGAGTCAGGCCTTCAAACAGTTCAAGGTGCCATAGTGTCATGATGTCCAATAGGGGTATCCTAGTGTGTCAAAGTTCCTAAGGGCCTCAGGGACCCCCGACAATGCTCACACCAAGATCCTTTAAGGAAAATAGTTTTTGTGCAGTGTGGAAGAATCAACCCCATTGTGTGTAGTTCGGAGGAATCTCATGGATTCCTAGGTAGTACACACACTGGATGGGCAGAACATAAATAATCTAAGAGTAGAAGTGACAATGCTTGACATAGTTGAAACAATTTAAGGAAAACATTCCAGAAGTAAGATAGTTCAGTAGTAAAACATTTAGGAGTGAAAATGGTTTAGAGGTGAAAACATATTAGGAGTGAAACAATTTAGAAACATTCTAAAAAAAGGTTCAGCAAACAACAACAAGTGGAAACACAGTCACAAAGCTTCATATTGCCCAGATTCAACTCAGTTTGTTAGTTAACCCTAGGCGAGCATACAACATGCTGAGAACAAACAATTACACAAAAAGCGAATAGGGGTTGGGAACACGGGAATTGTTCATACAAATTGAAGTCAATTAGACAGAAAAATAGGAGTCTGAAACACAAATTAAACATGTCGGCTTAAGGAAATAAACAAGGAATATTGAACCTTAAGCACATAAATAAACGTGTAACAATAAACATGAAAGATTTGAATTTGAACATAGAAGTAAACATGTCGATTAAAGTGATCAACAAAAGTAAACATGCTGGTTGAAACAATAAACAGGAAGAATGAAACTTAAACATGAGTAAACATGTTGATGAAAACAGTAACAGGAAAGGACAGAGAGTTAAACATATAGTAGTTAAACTAGTACAGAAGAGACATGGGCTTAACAGAAGTAAAGCAAAAGGAAGCACACGCAATTGAACTTCATAGTATAATGAACGACATTAGGAGTAGAAATATACCAGTTAAAGGAACCAAATAGAAGGTAGAGTAGGCAAGATTCAATAGTCTAGCCTTGGCTTTCAGCCGGCTAGACTAGAAATGAGCACAAGTAGCAGAGAGATGAGAGAGAAGTATGTGTGTGAGTGTGTGTTTTCTGTGAACTATGGTTCATCTTTTTTTTTTTGAAGAATCATAATAAGAGTGTATATGTAGCACTTAGGGAGGTAAAATAAATAAGGTAAAGAGGAAATCACAGTTCGTAAAACAAGGGTAATCAACTAAAATCAATCAGCCAATTAGGGAATCAATTCCTATAAAGAAATCCGAAAGAGACCCCCTTAAATTGGGGAGTGTCAGGTAACGGCCAGAATTAGGGTTCAATTAAAGCAGCAAATCAGAATCATACAATATAGGGAATCAGTTAAATCCCCAAACCGTACTGATAATATAATTAAAGAAAGTATAATTAACCAAGGTCAAAAATAAGGAAACAAGTAAGAATCCCAGCAAATATGGATTTTAACAGGACAATCATTCGAATCCCTAATGGGAATAAATCAATAGAAATCTCAAAGAATACTGATTTTAACAAGGAAGGTTTTTCAAATCCCTAATGGAAATCAATCAAGTAAAAACCATAACAAATACTGATTTTAACATGGAAAATCGTTCAAATCCCTAAATAGAATTAGTTCGTACGACTAATTCACAGAAATAAACATAATAATGGAAAAATAGAATAAATCAGTGTAACCATTAGAAACATCTAGGGTTTGAGCATACATGCGAAGATTAACCAAACATGTAAAGAGATGGATAGATTAAACATTGAAAGCATGAAATCTTTTAAAGAGGAGTATGGGAAGAACCTTAGTTTCAGAAAGAGTGAATAAAAATCGAAGCAGGTAATTAAAACCAAATATTTTCAAAGGAAACCCATTGATAATACTCGAATCACTTCAGGTCTGAGAAGATTCGAACAATAGTGAAACTAGGTTTTTTCAGAAATAATAGAGATGAAGAAACTCGGCAAAAAATCCATGGACCCATACTAAAAGCAAGAGGAAATCCATACTGACAAACGAAAAATGGACTTAGACAGGACGATAAGCAAGTTTCTGGCAAGAACAAGTTGGATCTCAATGAGATATTCTCAAGGATCCATGAAATCAAACATACAGGAAGCATATAAAGGTAGTAGTGGTCGGAGAATGCATGAAGACGCCATAGATCAGAGCTTTTCGCCGGTGACGGCGATTAGGGTTAGGGTTGAGTTGAGAGAAAATGGGAGAGGTTAGGGAACTAGTGACGACAGAAAAGAGAGAGTGAAGGGGGGTTAGGGTTGTTGGTGAATTAAAATGGTAAGTAAGGTTGTGGACCGTTGATCTAAAAGATCAACGACCACGATTGAACAGGGTTATTGGGTCGGGCAGGTATATATTAGGCTTAGGGGTGAATTGGGCTGGTGTATTAAGGGGTTTGGGCTGATGTATAGTGGTTAGGTCCGAAAAATTAAAGGAATTAAGAGGCTATTTGTTAAATACCCAATTAGTTGACACAAGTAATTTATAAAAATAGTTAACAGATTATAAAAAATGATTTTCATGCACAAAAATAATTTAAATTAATTACTCAACATTGTAAAAATATAAAAAGCTATTTTTTGGTGAGATAATGTAATAATGCATGCATGGGCTATTATTGCAAAATTATTGCAATTATAATCCAAAAAATGTAAATGTGGCTATTTATAAAATAATTAGGCTTAGTATAAATATAAGTAGCAAAATTAAGCCATGAAATTGTTACAAAGTCATTTCTAATACAGTTAATGATTATTTATATAAATAAAAATATTGGGATAAATTAATTAAAATCTTGAAAAATGCAGAAATTATGGAAAAATATTAATTGATGATAATGCATAGTGTTGAAGGTATATATGCAATTTTGAAAATGTTATAGGGAAAAATTGGGTATCAACACATGTCTCAGTCTAGCTCTATTCAGCATTAAAGTATCATGTAACTCAATATGGTTCGGTATTTCAGCATCATGTATTTCAGTATGATTCTCAGTTCCTGAATGTTGAACACCTGTATTTGGGCCTGAGGCCGTAGTTTATATGCTTTATGCATGTTTGGGCCTGAGACCGTAGTTTATGCTTTATGGATTTTGGGCCTGAGGCCGTAGCTTGTGCACATATATGTTGGGCCCGAGGTCGTAGCTTATCCAGATAAACAAGTTGTTCATCATTCAGAAGAGGGAATATTCATATCCTTACTTCCTTTGTTCAGTTCAATACCAGTTATCAGTTCAGTTATTAGTTATCATTTCAGTTTCAGTTTAAATAGTTATCATTTCAGTTATCAATTATCCATTCTCAATTAGCAGCTTAGTTTCAGTTTCAACATTTTTAATTCTTTCTTTCAGTTTCTTTACATACGAGTGCTATTCAAATGTACAAACGTGCCTTTTTTTCTGCGGCCTGCATCTCACGATGCAGGTAATGATTTATAGGTTGACAATTCAGAGCGCTAGGCTTCTCGTATTAGCTGTTGGTGAGCCCCAGTTTTTCGGGGCGTTATCCCTCCCTTTTTCAGTCATTGTAGTACTTTCAGTTAATAAGGTATAACGGGGACCTTGTCTCGGTAAATAGTCAGCATCTCAATATTCTTTAGAGGCTTCGTAGACTATAGTTCAGTCAGTCAGATTTTAGCACGCTTTTGTGTGTTAGCCTTGTCGGCTACTCATTTATACTTGCAGGCTTTTCAGTATTTTCCGCATCTATGATATTTAAGTCAGACTCTTTAGCAGATCATCATGTTGTATATTAGTATCTAGCTTATAGTTATACAGCATGTTGATTCAGCAAAACAATTGGTTCGCTAGGTCAAATGTAGTCAGGCAACGATTGTCGGGTATGGTTTGGGGTGTGACAAAGCTTGGTATTAGAGCCTAGGTTCAAGAGTCCTAAGGAGTCTATGAAGCCGTGTCCAAGTGAGTTTCCTTTATATGTGTGTGCCGGCCACTCATATAAATAGTTAACTAGCAAGACATCCAGGATTGTCTCATTTCTTTCTACTCTAGATCGTGCCATGAAACTTAGAGCAATAGGTAACCTTCTCTTCCTATCAAATTCTAGACGTATCGAATACCCAAGCGGCGGGCAAGAAAAAATCCAAGGTTTTAGAGAGGATGATTTCCCATTGGGATGTAATTATGGAGTACATATTAATAACAAATGAGACTTGAGAGGATGTTGTAAGTGGGATGCAATGGATAGTAGTACATATCAGATCATAACCTTACTAGAAAGTACGAAAGCAATTATTATGTTTTATGGTCATCGGTTTACCTCAGTTACCAGTTATACAGTCTTTCAGTTAGCAAGTTTATGGTTATTCAGTATGCCAGTTATCAATTATTCAGTTACCAGATCTCCAATTTTCAATGTATCAAAATTCTTGTGACTCGTGAGTATACAGTGATGCCTTTGGGTGCTAAAAGAAAATGTACGTAACAGTGATTATAGCAAAATCTTCGCATATTTTAGGCTTGGATTAAGACCAAGACTCAACGGATGGCGCAAGAAGTGATTTATCAGGTGATGGTATACTTTGAAGGATAAGTGTGTGCATGGTAGTGTGTTCGTATGTGTTTTACCTCCTAGAAAAACTTCATTTAATTCTTGGAAATGGAGCCACAAGTTGGATGATGATAGTTCAGATGTAAGACCCTAACATTGGTCATTATAGTTTTGGACAAAAAAGAGCGTAAGGACAAAATACATAAGAGTCAGGAACGATTATTATTATCAGAGTTTTATTTTTGTACGACTCATGTATGTGACTAAGAAGACATGATGTACGAAATGAGAACCAAGAGCAGTCAATATTGAATTTCAGGGAAAGATTTTAAGTTGTTTAATTTTATTCAAATCAGAATTAGAAAGTACCACATTAGTGAACTACTGTAAGAAGCCGTTATTACTGTGAGATAGAAGATAAGACAGTCCCCCCTTAGATTATGTGTCTAAGTATTTACTTTAGATTTTTATAGTCGTAAATGATTTTGAAGTGTATAGAAAATTCGGGGTTAGATATTCCAATTTTGTTTAAGACAGATGAACTTTCTCTAAATGTGATCCATGTACATAGTTCAAAAAGAAGAAGATAAGTATGCGACCATAGAACAGGGTCGGATGGTGAGGGAAGTTAGAAATAACCTTATGCTTCACTTTAGTTATTCAAAGAAGTACATGAACACATGATACTAGAAGGTAGTTGGTAAAAGAATAGTAAGTATGTTTGAGTAGATACAGTGAATTAGCACTTTCAGTAGAGCTAGTAGAGATACAATTTGATTTACTTAGCCAGCTTAACTCTAGTGAGTGGATGAAAATTTGAAATACCGAACATGTGTTAGAACCCAAAGAGTTTAAGTTAAATCCGAAGTACAGTGATAGTGGGAAAAACAATGAGCTAGCAATAAGAGAGAAAACTATAGAAGAATAGCCTTTAGGAGTTATTGAAATGTGGTCTCTCCAAGATTGATAGTGTAAGCAGAGTTAAATCATTAAGATTATGTATTATAGTTATGAATAAATTAGCTTTCCGTTATGTGAATAATTTAGTTTTTCTAAAAAAAAAAGATTTCTCAGAAGTAAGTCAGAAGATGAGTCGTCATTGACGTAGAGTGCAAAGAATTGCAGTCAATAAGGAAAGTTATTTAGATCCCAACAAAAGAAAGAAGGATCCGCAATTATAAGACCTTTAGTCTAAAAGGTGATGTGAAAACCAACAATAAGTCCAGATGAGACTCGAATAGTTAGCATTGGATATGAAAAACAAAATCAGTTTGGTAATGCGGGAAAGTTGTATAATTACCATAGGGATTATGTCTAGCATGTGTAAGAAACACAAAGTAAGTAGAATAATCACCGAGCTTAGTTATTGATGATAAAGTGATCACAGAAAATCTATAAAATCATGCCTATTTATGTGTAATGAGGGTAGTGCCATTGGTTGGGACTCTAAAATTTACAGTAAATGTCAAAGAATTAGTTCACAATAATACTATAAGTGTTTTCAAGAAGTGCTTAAGAAGATAATCAAGTGTGGGAAGTATAACTCATGATTGAGGTAGATAAGATAACTCTGGTGAAAGAAATTCACCAGCCAAGAGGAGTTCGACTTCGGACTCCGAAGATAACAGTTTTTGTCTAGAACAGGACTTGTTCCCCCTAGTAGCCAAAGAGAAGGAGAAACAATTTGATGATCCGTATGTGTTTCAGTTGAAAGAGGATATCCACAATTATAAGATGATGGCTTTTGAATAAGGGAGAGATGATGGTACTTTGAGGTACCAAGACAAATTTTGTGTCCAGAGATAGACGGACTTAAAGAGGGAAGATCATGTTAGAACCCCATAATTCCAGTTATTCTTTCCATCTAGGTTCCCCAAATATGTATCATAACCAAGGAGATTTATTGGTTGAACGACATGAAAAAAAAAAGAACATTGCAGACTTTGTGGCCAATTGTCCGAATTATCAGCAAGTGAAAGTCGAGCAGCAGAAAGCCTAGTGTTTTACCACAAAATATACATATTTTGAGTGGAGATGGTAAATATGGAATTTATAACAGGATTATCTTACTCAATTTGGAAGCATGATTTGATTGAGTGGTTGTAAATCGACTTACCAAGCCAGCGCACTTGTTTCCGGTAGAGACTACAGATTCAACAGAAGATTATGCTAAGTTGTACATTCAGGAAATCATCTGATTGCATGGGACTAAATTTGGTCTATCAGACTATGGAGAAAATTGAGTTAATTCAAGAGCGTATGAGGACGGCTCAGAGCCACCAAAAGTCCTATTCGGACGTGCGACATAGAAACCTAGAAATTCAAGTTGATGATTCAACGTTTCTGAAAGTTTCGCCTATGAAAGGTGTTATAAGATTTGGAAGAAAGGAAAGATCATTCCCAAATATATCAAGTCGTATATCCTACGAAGGATCGGTCAATTAGCTGTTGAGTTAGAGTTTCCATCAGAATTAGCGGTGGTACAACTAGTATTTCACGTGTCATCTTATAACATTCAAGTTTCCAGTACTCAGATACTCATGTCAGTTCAGTACTCAGATACTCATGTCAGTTCAATACTCAGATAATCATGTCAGTTTAGTACTCAGATACTCGTGTCAGTTTAGTACTCAGATACTCATATTAGTTCAGTACTCATATAATCGTGCCATTTCAATACTCAGTTGCCCATGTCAGTCCAATACTCATATATTCGTGCCAGTTCAATATTCATATATCCAGTTCAATAGTTCAATATTCACGTATCCATAGTAGACCACAATGCAATAGTCATTCAGTTCAATAATCATGTATTCATTCTGTTTAGTATGTAAGTGTTAATTAAAGTTCATGTTCGCACCAGACCCATTTGAGGTCCGGAGTTAACTAAGGTTACAACCAGGACAATCATTCGAGCACGAATGATCCTAAGGATGAGATAATGTAACACCCCGTAAATTTGACTTAGGTATGGATGTGTTAAATGAGTAGTAATGTTGCATTTTAGACATGTGAAGTTCTATTGGGATGAGTATGGGTGGAAATAATTATTTTAGAATCAAGACGAAGAGTGAGGTATACAAGATTTGATAAAATCTACGAAGTTTACAAAATGTCAGTCTTGCAGGAGGTTTAGTGAAAAACGTGTAAGGTATTTGGGAAAATTGAAAACATGAAAGTTGTTGGCCTTTGAAATATCTTTCTAACGACATATTTTGGAGCCCAAACAAATCTCTGTGAAAAAATTTATGTGTGTCTTACAGAACAGTGTGCAATATGCGCACCCCAAACACGGCCCAAGCGCGGCTGGGCTCGTGTGGCAGTGTTCCTACAGTTTTGCGTGGTCAGGTGCAAGGTCAGTCCTACATGTGCACAAGGGCGGACTTGGCAGAGTCATTTTTGAATTACTACTTCGTCCCTCACATCCCCAAAACATTAAAACCTGCTCTAGAAAGGAAAGCTCTCAAAAACCTAACTCCTTAGAAGTCCCTCCACCACCCAAGGTAAGTTCTAATGGTGATTCTAAGTTAATTTTAATTTACCAACATCTTATTAACATGGGTAAACTCTCCATATCATTAGATATTCAATTGGGACATCATTGTTGAGAGAAGGAACCCTAGAACTAGAATTCAAAGGGATTGAACTTCAAAGAGGTAATGTCTTCACCCTCTAATTGATTCTAACATTGGTTTAGTAATTATAGACCCTAATTCATGAGATATGAGTTGATGGGTTTGATAGAAAAGCATGAGCGGTTATAGGTTTGGTGTGTTGATTTTTTATTATTGGTTAAGGGTGTTGTTTACCTTATGGGTGATGAAGAATAATGTTGATTATAACCATTTGAGACTTTAGAATTTATCTAGGAGGAATTAAATGGGTTATTGGGTGTAGAAACACCATTAATAAGGGCTATGAAACTTTATGCCACCAAGTGTTTGATAAAATGCCTAAGTGACAAAAACATGACTATTGTGGCTAATTTGGAATCCCTTTGACTTGTATTGATATAGATTAAAGTTGAAAGGGTTGGCGAATGTTGTATTATGCTTAAGAGCAGTAAGTTAAGGTATGTGAGGCTAAATCTCTATCATTGAGAATGTTAATGATTCTCCCTACACTATGTTTCTTTTATCACGTTACCAATTGCTTCAGAAATATAATTAAGCCCAGTTCCTTGAATAGTTGCAGAACTTCTATTCTCTAGCTTTGCAACTCGTTCATGACTTTCATTCTGAACGTTGTGAAATTAGTGCGTAATCAATATAGACTTAGCTTGATGCCCATGAGTCTCAGTCTTGATTACTCAGCATGTCATAAACAGTTGAAGTTTCAATCTTCATAATCAGTTCATGAATACATGTCTCAGTCTAGATCCATTCACCATTCAAGTATCATGTAACTCAGTATGGTTTAGTATTTCAGCATTATGTATTTCAGTATGATTCTCTGCTCCTGAATGGTGAACACCCGTATTTGGGCCTGGGGCTGTAGTTTATATACTTTATGCATGTTTGGGCTAGAGGCTGTAGTTTATGCTTTAAGAATTTTGGGCCTGAGGCCGTAGTTATGTATATGTATACTTGAGACTAAGGCTGTAGCTTGTGAACATATATGTTGGGCCCGAGATTGTAGCTTATTCAGATAAACAGGTTGTTCATCATTCGGAAGAGGGAATATTCATATCCTTACTTCCTTTGTCCAGTTCAATTACCAGCTATCAGTTCAGTTATCGGTTGCCATTTCAGTTTCAGTTTAAATAGTTATCAATTATCAATTCTCATTTATCAGCTTAGTTTCAGTTTCAGCATTTATAATTCTTTCTTTCAGTTACTTTACATACCAGTGCAATTCAAATGTACTGATGTCATTTTTTGCCTGGGGCCTGCATCTCATGATGCAAGTAAGGATTTATAGGTTGACGATTCAGAGCGCTAATATTCTCGTATCAGCTGTCGGTGAGACCTAGTTTTTCGGGGTGTTATCCCTCCCTTTTTCAGTTATTATAGTACTTTCATTTAAGAAGGTATACGGGGACCTTTTCTCAGTAAACGATTAGCATCTCAGCATTCTTTAAAGGCTTCGTAGACTATGGTTCAATCAGTCAGATGTTAGCAGGCTTTTATGTGTTAGCCTTGTCGGCTACTCGTTTATACTTGCAGACTTTTCAGTGTTTTCCGCATCTATGATATCTCAGTCAGACTCTTTAGCAGATCATCATGTTGTATATTTATATCTAGCTTACATTTATACAACATGTTGATCCAACTATACAGTTAGTTCGCTCGGTCACATGTAGTCAGGCACCGAGTGTGGTGTTACGCCCAAGCCATGGTTCGGGGCGTGACACCGAGTCCATAAACAAAACAATCATCCAAAACTTGAAAAAGAGGTTAGATGATACGAAGGGGAAATGGAGTTAAGTGTTGCCCGAGGTAATATGGGCATATCGAACAACATCAAAGTCGAGCATAGGGGAGACACCATTTTCTTTAGTGTATGGGCCCGAGGCATTGATCCCAGTCGAGGTCAGGGAATCGAATGTCAGACTTCAACATACCACCGAGGAATCAAACAACGAGGCCAGGAACACCTCCCTCGAGCTTTTAGATGAAAGGCGGGAGGCCGCACTAGTTCGAATGGCCGCTCAAAAACAAAGGATCGAAAGGCACTACAACAGAAGAACGAACCTCCGCTAATTCAGAGTCAGGGACTTAGTTCTAAGGAAAGTCACCCTTAATACTCGAAACCCAAATAAAGGGAAACTAGGTCCCTATTGGGAAGGATCATACTGTGTCCTCAGAGTCTTAGGCAAAGGATCCTACAAACTTGGCACAATGGAAGGAGAACAACTACCAACCAATTGGAATGTATCATTGCTCAAACATCATTATTATTGTGGTATGACCTTTTCCCTGTTTCATTTGTATTTTATACTAACTCCTTACAGGTGTTCGATTGGAGATATCGAAGCACCCTTTAACTAGAAGACCTTGGGTTTTAAAGCATGTGTTGCACTCTTTTTCCCTTAGATCGGGTTTTATCCCAAATGGGTTTTACCAACAAGGTTTTTAACGAGGCAACACCTATATGCTATCTAAGGAAAACTCAACAAGGATTCAAGGCTTCTTTTTTATCAACCTAGAATACCGGGGGCATCACCCTCGGAGGTTACATTTTCGAAGTAAACAAGTCATGTCAAGGAGGACCTCGATAGGAGAATGTTGTAATTGGCCAAACGGTCAAATGAACCGTGTCCATATGGAATAATCGTGCCCCCGGTGGAAACAATATATACGCATGTATCGATTACACAAAGAAGCACTCTCATTATATTGAAACACTTTTGTGCCTCGAAGAAGTCTACTATTATTACATTTAACGTCTCAAGGGCCAATATACTCGAATACTCGGGGATTGTCATCGATAGTCAACACGTTCAGCCATCAAACAATCAAGCCTATAAGACCTTGACGAGGCATACTCAAACTTATAAGACCTCAATGAGGCAAACTCGAACTTATAAGACATCAATGAGGCACACACAAACTTTCAAAACCTCAATGAGGCCTATACGAACTTATAAGGTTAAAAATCCATCCCGTCTATATTAAGTCCAAGGCCATCTCACTCGGGGACTAAAGGCTACGACCATATGAAAAGGCTATGGCCGAAATAATGCGGCTCGGACATGTCCGACTTCCACCATAAATCTAAAGGACTGCAAACACTTTGAAAAACCGGTTAAATCAGGCTACCCTCGGCATAAGCAAAGGGGCTTCGATAAAATCAGCCCCGAATAATGTGAAGTCTTTTAAAACATCACCCTTCGAGAAAACCCCAAAAGGTATTCAACTATCGTTGCACATCCACTTACAAGCGAGGTTCCAAACAATCGAACCATCGAAAAGTCAAACGAATATAAAAAATGCCTAAGCATAACAAAATTTTTACAAGTCTTTAGCCAGAAAGGGGGAAAATTGTAGCCATTTTAGAGGTCGAATTGACCCAATCTAAAAAGAGCCTAAGGGCCGACATGTAAGAGCCTAAGGGACGATATGTAAGCGCCTAAGGGCCAATCTAAAGAGCCTAAGGGCCAATCTAAAGTGCCTAAGGGCCAATGAAAAGAGCCTAAGGGCCAACCTGAAGAGCCTAAGGGCCGATGTTCTAAAGCCCAAGGGATGATATTTAAAGAACTTAAAGGCCGAAGCACACCATGCTCGGAACCTTACCCAGTTCGGACTCGAAAGTCCTGAGCTAAAGCTTTGCTCGAAGATCGGACCCTAAGTGATCACCTATTATCGATCGTTGATCGAACACGAAACCTAATGGTATTATATTCTAAGTCCAATACATTGGACTGATCATCAACAACACCAAATCTCATTTCAAAGACAAGACTAAAATTAACAAAACAAAGATGAAACAAAATATTCTTTATAGTTAGATGATGGTACAGAAAGTACATTTACAATACCCCCACAGGGAGACCTTACACAAAATTAAAAAAGGGACTAGTCTATCATCAGGGTCGCCTGCTCAGAGGCAGCACCCTCGGGGACTTTATCTCCGCGACCAGCCTCTTCCCCGGAAGCCTCTTCGTTATCCTCCTCTTCATCATCTTCAAAATCAACTTCATCATCGGAGGAAAGAACGAATTTGGCATCAGCTTTGTCTGCCTTGACTTGCTCTATCTCCCCGGAGAGATCGAAGCCCTTAGCAGGGATCTCTTCGAGGGTTTCCTTTCGAGATCGGCAGCGAACGTAATCGTTGCTTCTTTTCTCCCTGTCAGAGGCCCCTCTCAATTCCATCTGAGCATCAACACCATCCTTCAAATAGATGGCCATCATCTTGTCAGCCTTGGTTTGTATTTCTTTGGCTTAAGTCCGGGACCTCGGCCCTGGCCTTCGTGAGCCTAGCCTCAAGCTCGGTTATTCTACCCGCATGAACCGAATTGCTCTCTTGAGCATTCTGAAGTTGAATTTGAAGGGCAGATACCTTTTTCAATGCATCATTTTTGGCTGCAACAAGGATGTCCATTTGTGCCTTCTATTCATTGCACTCAGAGTTGACGTGGTCGACCTCACCCCGAAGGCATTCCAGCATCTCCATCTTTTTCTGCAACTGAGATTTTGAAGTGTTAGCCTCCAAGCACGGGAGAGGGAATCCATATTTTTTCAGAACTAAGGTGACATGCTTGTTTAGCTTGTCCTCCTTTTCCCGAGCTCTGGTCAACTCTGATCGAAGATGCCTCAATTCCTTTTCCTTCTTGTCACAAAGAAGCCTAAAGGATTTCGGCTCGTTCGAGGATGTATGCAATTTGGCCTCATAGTGGCACAAGTCTGTCTTAAATTTGTCAAAGGCCTGCAGAAAGGAAAGATCAATCAGACAAAAGAAGAAAGAATAAATTTGATAAGAATATAGTTCTATTAAAAACTTACAATTGAGCAAAGACGTTGAGCTTGGTCGAAGATTGAGCTTGCATCCGCTGGTTCGGCCTCATCGACCCCAGTAAAACAACACTGGAAGGGGTCGTTTCCACTCGGGACTCTACCTAACTCGGGCGTCTTCAGGCTCTGAGAGTCTATTATTGAATCTTCGAAAAAGGCTAGGAATGATGGTGAATGACCTGTTTTCACAGCCTCGGGGAGATCACCCGAGGCGCTCTAATCAGGCAGAGGAGCTTCGAAGTTCGCTCCCTTTGAAATATTCCCCGAAGTCTGAGAGGCAGTCACCAAGTCAGGTGATGAAGGGCCTTCGTCCCTTTTCTCTTTTGAAACTCCTGCTTCAAGGCTAGGAGCCTCGGCTTCAGTAGGATAGCCTCGAAAGGCTTTCGGGTTCGATCCACCAACGTCGAACCCTCCACTTCATCATCATCGGCGTCCATGGACCAGTGGACAAAGTCAAAATCCTCATTGATGACAACATTTTTTCTGCGCTTCCGAGCAGGCTCTGCTTCGCTTCGAGTATCCTCACTCTTCGAGGATCTTTTTCTCTATTATTATCCTTCTTTGGCTCTAGAGCCGAGGATTCCTCTTCCTCCCCGAGAGGGTGTGGCCTCATCTAGGAGAAATTGCCAATGCCTGTGACAATATAATTAGGTCACACGAAGAAAGGTATTCTTATTAAGGAAAGAAATATAATAACACATACCGCGGTGTTTCACTTCCCATTTGATCTTCGACTAATACTTCCACTTGCGTTTGTCGTATGTTGAAGTGGCAGCCAGTTTGCGAACCCAGTACTCGAGATCGAGGACAACATTTGGCATCCACAGGACCGCTATAGAAGTAAAAAGGAGCAATTATGGGAAGTTTAGCAAAATTATGAAAAAGTAGAGCAAAGTATTTTTCACGACCCCAAATATACACTGGCCGTGATGGCTCCTATCCTAGTACTAGGCTAGCTAATTTACTGGACATCAAACAAGGAACTTCCCATTTAAAACAACAACACAATGAATCAAAAATCTTGCACGTTTAGTATTTCAAAATCTGCGGATAATCAAAAAAAATATCTGAACAAAAATCCCTAAAACTTGGAGTCAACAGTCATGAGCGCTAATAGAACATAAAATCTGACACAATATTTCCTTAATATATCAAGTCTAGGAAAACGTAAATATGCGACAAAAATGAGAGGGAGCAGGGTAGGGCTGCAAACACCATGCAGCTACCTCACAATCTCCGACCAGCTCCACTTGAGTGCAGTGACGAGCTTTAAAATCAAGTAAAGATCATATTAGAAATATCAGTGGAAACAGTAAAACAAGTCAGGAAATCGCGTTCCGAAAGTTTCATAAACTCCATTTTTCTCCCTTCAAATCTCATGTAAAACTTTTATTCAACATTTATTTAGAGGCAGAAATGCAAAAAAGAGTGAAAACGGTAGTTTCGTAGCAAATAAGCCCCTCGGGCATAGTGTCACTCACAAATAAAGCTTCTCGGGCACTCGTCAATCATCTCTCATCAATCAACAGTCATACTCACCATTCACACTCAATTGGTATCATATAATAACCGCTGCGGTGTGCAGCCCGATCCATATATATATATATAACGGCGTGCAGCCCGATCCATAAATAGTCGACTGTGCTCACTGGGGGTGTACAGACTTCGGAGGGGATCCTTCAGCCCAAACGCTATATCGTTGGGTGTGCAACCCGATCCAATATATATAATGTTGCGGTGTGCAGCCAGATCCAATATATATATATATATATATCGCTGCGGCGTGCAACCCGATCCAATATATATGTATATATGTATATAACGCTGCGGCGTGCAGCCCGATCCACACTATCCTCACAAATCCGGTTCTCGGCCTCACTCAGTCATCACCCTCACAAGCCACTCGGGAGTCTCACCATAATCAGAGAGAGTCATCCCAAAACATTTTTCATTTGTTTGAAAACAGGGTGATAAACTGGATTGAAAATGAACAAGTATAAATCATGACTGAGATCATATTTTCTATCAAAAACATTGTGAGAAATAGTAGTAAAATGCCCTTGAGGGTCCAAAAAGGTAGGAACAAGGCCCCAAACATGGCATACAACCCAAATATAGTGTAAATCTATAAAACACAGAGTACCACGTGATTTCAAATCAAATATGCGGCTTAATAGTCGCTATGGGACGGACCAAGTCACAATCCCTACTGGTGCACGCCCAAACACCCGTCATCTAGCAGGTGCGTCACCCCATTTATCAAAACAATATGAAATACCCGGGTTTCATACCCTCAGGTCAAGATTTATGTTCGTTACTTACCTCAAACAGGAAAAAAACTACTCTGCGATGCCATTTCCTCTCGACTCGGCCTCAACGCTCTCCGTATCTATTCAAAAAAGATTCATATCATCAAAATATGCTAAAGGGAAAAGCCCACTCGAAAATATCCAATTTACATCAATAATCCCGAAATTGGCCAAACCCGACCCTCGGGACTACGTCTCGGATTCCGATAAAAATCCAAAACTAGAATCCTTGCGCTATCACGAGTTCATTGATGCGAGACTAAATTTCATGCTTTAACATGTGATATACCTTACATTTGATGCGCATTAATGATAAAATTACACTTGTTATGTGCTTAATGGAGTTTATTTCATGTGTAGGTGAATTGGAGATGGAAACGGAGCTAAAGGGATGCAAACACGTCGAAAATACGCAAAAGGAGACGCCCGGGCGATAGCTGGGCATTTGCCCCCTAAAGCCTGGCACCCCCTGGCGTTAGGGGGGCATTTGACCCATAAAGCCTGGCCCCCCTGGCGTTAGGGGGGCGTTAGAGCCCTAACGCCAGGCCCCCCCTGGCGTTAGGGGGGCGTTAGAGCCCAAACGCCCGGGGTCCCC
>ML368504.1:2829-30162 GCA_005239525.1 Nicotiana knightiana | reverse complement strand
CTTCCGGTCGGATTTCTCAAAAATATTCAAATTTCTATCTTTAGCCAAATGACTTCAAAATGATCTACGGGCATCCGAATTCACTTCTGATCGCGCTCCCAACTCCAGAATCACCATACTAAGCTATTCCCAGGCTCAGAATCGCAAATGGATATCAATAACTCTGAAATGCCTTACAACCCAAATTTTTGAAATTCTTCTAAAATGCTATCTTCCATAATATACGCCGAAATGTTCCCGGGTTATCCAAAACCCGATCCGGGCATACGCCCAAGTCCAAAATCATCATACGAACCTGTAGGAACCTTCAAATCCTGATTCTGCGGTTGTTTACTCAAAATTCCAATTTTAGTCCGTTTCTCCAACTTAAGGCTTCTAAAATGAGAATTTTCTTTCCAAATCAACTCTAAACTTTGAGAAATTCAATTCCGACCACACCTACAAGTCATAATACCTGAAATGGAGCTGCTCACGACTTCAAACTACTGAACGACGCGCTAGAGCTCAAAACGACTGGTCGGATCGTTACAACGACATTCCCCAGTAGCATCTCAGAGTTCCACGAGCCTCATCTTATTGCCAAGGGTATTACATTCCCTGGTTGCCTTCCATCATGTTAACATAGGGTACGACATCCCCTATTGTCAAAAAGAAAAAAAAAGAAGAAGAAAAAGAGCCCATTTCTCTTTCAGTTCTTCATTTTGCAATAGCTAAGATAGTTTATTGTTCTTTTTTAACCACAAACATTTCCTAGTGCAAACTGAGGTAGAAATTTTTTGTTCGTTTTGTTTTTTTCAAATGGCTTGCAGGTTTTTTCTGCAAAGCACGGGTTGATTTGCAAAAAATAAGATTCCATCTCTTGACGGAGAAAATAGAATGTTTGATCTCAATATCAGCTGCAACCAGCTTTGACATAATGTATGTAGAGACATAGAGTATCAAGATCCATCTTCTCATCATCCGATGAAGAAAGAAGCCTGTGAGAATATTTCATAGTCGGTTATATCGGAGAGCATCAAGTTTCAGTCTAAAGTCAATGAAGGAAGTAAGTCAATAATCAAGAACAAGACTCCATATGGCATTTAGATAGGAATTTTGTAACTCTTAGATTTCAAGAGTATATAATTTTTCTTCTCATTTTGATGTAATAGTAGGAACCGCGGATCGGAACTTCGACGGAACTTCGCTCGCCTCTCTATCTAAGCATACTCCATCATTCTTTTTTCCATTCGAACTACACGTGACCTGATTTCCTTATAACCCGGGATATGTAGGCTGCCTAAAACCAAGGCTCAGTCACATCTTTTTCTTTTATCTTCTTTGCCTTATTAAACAATAATAAAGTCAAAAACCAGTCACCTTGTTCATTTTATTTGCCTGAAATCTCTTCATGTTTCCATGCAAAGAGGGGCATGCTGTGAACAACTAATTTTTGATCACACCCGATTCTATATTATTTTAGTGTATATATATTATTTTTAATCTAATCTTAATATTTAAACTTTTATCTTACTTTTAATAGGTTCTATTTTAAACAAAAAATATATATATACAAAAATATTAACATTCTTAGAATACATATTTTATTTCTATTTGTAAAGAGAAACAAGAAAATTTACCATCAATATATGATTTCTTTTATATATATATATATATATATATATATTATTTAGTCTAGAGTTAGTTCTCTTATATTTTTGTCTTAATAGTTCAATTAAATTCTTCTTATAAAAAAAAAGAAAAAAAATGAAATGACAAAAAAAGAAGAAAAATAGCAACAAGAGTTCACGTAACTAACAAAGACAACTTTCAAAAAGAGATTCAATCCATCCATGAGTTTTGCAAAGTTAAGTTACTTTATTTTTGGATAGTGTGCAGATTTTTACTCTAACCCCTTCCTACAATCACCCCATGATCTCCTCTTTCCAAACCCACCAGATAACTAGCTTCCGCCCACCTTTCATGTCTCTCACGACATGGGCACACGCATGATCACTCTTATTTATTTTAACCACCTGCACCTCCTACACATAAAGAAACAAAAACTGATGTGAAAAGGGGAAAAAAGAGACGAAATAGAGAGAAGTACAAAAAAAAAAAGGAAGTCTTGAAAAAAAAAGGACAAAAAAGATAAGACAAGAAAAAGAAATTGAAAGGAAGTAAAAGAAGAAAAAGGACAAGAGAAGTCAGAAAGAAAAACGACAAAAAGGGAAAGAGAAAATGAAAAAAAAAAGAAAGAGAAAAGAGAAAAGAGAAAAGAGAAAAAAAGATTAGAAAAAAATAGGAAAGAGGGAAACAAAAGAAAAGAGGAAGAATTGTGTAAGAAAGAAAGAGAGTTTGAAGACGGAGTTCGAGATTTCGTTCGCGGTTTCGAGTTCGAGGTTCTAGAAAAGTTACCATTTTTAGCTTTGGAATCAGTAGATTGTGGCTGTGATTTTATTGTAAAAAACTTCACAAAAAGGTAATATTCGAATTTTCATCATCAACATGAAAAATAGTGTTGTTGGTTCTTATTAACTTTGGCTTCATCATTTTATTTAATTTCTATATCTTTAAGTTATGTGGAATATATTTTCGAACTAGAGTGAACTGAATATTTGTTTGTATGTCGGTTCAAGTTAAATTTGATTACCAAACTTTTACTCATAACTTAAGTTTAGATCTTTTAGGAAGCCGTATTAAAATGACTTGAGACACAAATAGTTTTGTTCAAAGGATAATGGGATCATGGAATTTGTATGATTTCTAAAATCTGAAAATTCGGGCTTTATGAGCTTTTTGTCAAGATGTGCTTGTTCTAAGTTTATTGGATGACTTAAATTTTGGGTCGAATAGTTTTAATATTGTGGCCTATGTAAAAAATAAGACTAAAGCTAGCTCGTTTTTCATAATAGATCAAAGCTTCTCTATCTCGTAATACTCAAGCTACATGTTATTGTTCATCAAATTAATTTTAGCGCCCCATTATGGAGGTCAAATTGACGGATAAATCTTTTTGAAGCAAAAACTACAAGAAAAAAACATAGGATTAATTTTCCCAAAAACACCACAAGCAAAACCAGATCAAAATTAGTCGACAAAAAGTATAAATTCATCACTCTCTTAGACATCTTGTCTGTTTCAAGCAAATAAATGACAAAATGACCACTTCTTTAACAATATTAAAGATTTTGCAAGAATATGCTTTCATATCCTTCTGTCTTAATATTTCCAACTCTACTAGTTAATATTATTGTATGTAACTTTCACTAGTTTCAAATTTCAAACTTTATACTTTGATTCGACATTTTTCCATAAGAAACAACATTTGTCTTAATATTTCCAACTCCACTACTTAATATTATTGTATGTAACTTTCACTAGTTTCAGATTTCAAACTTTATACTTTGGTTTGACATTTTTCCACAAGAAACTACATTTTTCAAAATAAAAAAAAATTGTGCTATCACTGATAAAACAGACGATGTAGATTATTGGTAATTTATTAAGGTATAAATAATTTTAAAGTTGATTAAGCTGTGAATAATTATTTGAATAATACATTTCCACAATAGTTCTATATCCATAAATCATGACCTCCCCACAACCTCAAATTAATTTAGGAAAAGAACTCTAAATACACTCGAAAAACTTTAGATGTGCTTTAAATATTAGCTCATGTGTTCATACCCGAACCTTGGATTGATATGCTCAAATAATAAAAGGGTCATGTACGATCCCGCGTGTCGATGCCTTTAAATTAGGTTGTGTTATAACCATGTGTACATTTCGTACCTTGGTTTAACCTTTAATTTCAAGGAAGTACCTTGTGTGCATTCCGTATCTTGGTGAATACAATTAATAAAATATAATTATTAATTAAGCGGTAATAGTTAAGCCATTATCAATAAAATGCAAGAATAGCTAAAAAATTGATTCAAGCCTTACATTAGTCAATAAAGCGACCGTGCTAGAACCACGGGGCTCGAGGGATGCCTTAAACCTTCCCCCCAGTCAACAGAATTTCTTATTCAGTCTTCTGTTTTCGTAGACCATAAATTAGGAGTCAGATCTTCCTTTTGATAAGGGATTCAATAAAAGGTGACTTGGAACACCAAAACTCAATTCCAAGTGGCGACTATAAATAATAAATAATCCCTTTTCAAAACGTCACTTTAATTGGAAAAACTCTTCTAACTCAACCACATAATAGGGTTGTGAGAAAAAAAGAGGCATGACAGTCTTGAGATGTGAATTTTGAATGGAAACTAGTGCGAAGATTGCTCCCGTTAGGAGAACGGTTACCTCATGTATTACCTGCAAAACTCAAACACAATACATGCAGGTGTATATTGCGATAATTTAACATGATGCAAATTCCCTTTGGACCATGAAAGCTATCTTTGGACGACGAGGATGATGTCCTTAGACCATGATGTCCTGGGCCATGAATTGCGTGATAAGGAATTTGCAAGCCATGAAATGATGTACTCGGGCCATGGAAATGGTACTTCTAAACTATGACGCCTTGGAATAATGATGTGCAATATTGAGAGATCCTCAGGCCATAACATGGTGTCTTCCGACTATGAGGATGATGCCTTCGGACTATGACGCCTTTGGACAGAATGGTGAGGTTTCAGCCCATGAGATGCAAAGACATGACGCTTGGTCATAAGCGAAACAAGACATAGCTTAGTCTTGTGTAAGATTGGGGGCAGAACTTAGCCCCTAGGAAAATACGAAATAATGCTAGATTTCGAGTACCATAGCATTTGAGGTTATGCAAGGAAAGGTGGAGCTTAACTTTATGCAACTAGGGAGAAAATGCTAAGCCTCATGTGAAATGGGAGACAATTCTTAGTCTCATGCAATTGAAGAGGCAGGGCTTAGCCTCATGCAATATGGAGACAATGCTTAGTCTCATGCAAAATGGGAGACAATGCTTAGTATCATGCAATTGAAGAGGCAGGTCTTAGCCTGATGCAGGATTGGAGACAATGCTTAGTCTCATGCAAGGAAAGGCAATGCTTAGACTTATGCAAAATGGGAGACAATGCTTAGTCTTATTCAATTGAGGAGGCATGGCTTAGCCTCATACAGGATAAGAGACAATGATTAGTCTCATGCAAGGAGGAGGCATGGCTTAGCCTCATGCAAGATGAAGACAATGCTTAGTCTCATGCAGAATGGAGACAATGCTTAGAATCATGCAAGGATGAGGCAGGGCTTAGCCTCATGCAAGATGGAGATAATGCTTAGTCTCATGCAAGGAGGAGGCAGGGCTTAGCCTCATGCAAGATGGAGACAATTCTTAGTCTCATGCAAGGAGGAGGCGGGGCTTAGCCTCATGCAAAATGGGAGACAATGCTTAGTCTCATGCAAGGAGGAGGCAGGGCTTAGCCTCATGCAAGATGGGGAAAATGCTTAGTCTCATGTGAAGGACAAATAGTAAGTGATAGCAGAGTATTTCTTAGCTGGTTATATGTTTGTGTTAGGAAACTTTGTCGTTATGAAGATAGTGATCTTAAGGTATGCACGTATTTGTGAATATTCCTTGTTCCTGCATCCAAAGAAAAATTGTGAGTTCTACGGGGAGGGTTGGTTCGTACCTTCGCCTGCTTGCTTTGCTTTGCTTTACTTTGCTCTGTATTGAGACCCTGCTCAAGTTACCATGGGTAGCATCTGACTGTTTCATAAAATAGAGCTTTTTGAAAAATGTGCGTGCATTTGATGAATGTAGTTATTTAAATATATTAGTATACAATATCAAATAAATTAGATGAACCAATGACTGTGACACTTTTAGAGACATTGCGACTTACTTGCATTTCCTCAAAATTCTACCCCAGTTTCTGATCGTGGGGAAAATGAAAATTTTATTGAGTTATGACCGAACGCACAGGGCTGCCTACGTGTCCCCTCTTAAACGGGAATCAGGTCAAGCATAGTTCAATTACATCAGATGAAGAAATGCAAGCAATCTAAACATAGTATCTTTTGACTGCGTCTGAGTTAATAGGCTTTGGAAAAATTTCTTTGTCCATTTATGCGAGTATAAGCGCTCCTCCTATTAGTACTCTATGAACCATGTAGGGCCCTTGCCAATTTACCTTTGGCCTCATCTTGATGCGAGAAGATCCGCTTCAACACCAGCTACCCTGGTGTGAAATGTCTATGTTTGACCCTTTTGTTGAAAGCTCTGGACATTCTGTTATGATAAAGTTGACCATGACACACTGTGTTCATTCTTCTCCCGTCAATGAGAGCTAATTGCTCGTAGCGAATTCTTATCCATTCTGCATCACTGGGTTCAGCTTCTTGTATAATTCTTAAGGAAGGAATTTCGACCTTAGCAGGAATGACAACTTCAGTACCGTAGACAAGTAAATAAGGAGTTTCCCCCGTTGATTTGCGGACTGTGGTACGATATACCAATAAGGCAAATGGTAATTTCTCGTGCCATTGCTTGTGATTTTCTACCATCTTTCTCCATATTTTCTTGATATTCTTGTTGGCGGCCTCCACGTCTCCAGTCATTTGAGGCTGGTGTGATGTGGAATTCTTATGCTTGATTTTGAAGGTTTCGCACATAGCTTTCATTAAGTCACTGTTGAGATTGGCGGCGTTTTCGGTGATGATGGATTCCGGCACCCTGACTCGGCAAACAATACGATCTTTGACAAAATGTACGTCGACTTTCTTGGTTACAGCTTTGTAAGATGCAACTTCAACCCATTTTATGAAGTAGTCTATGGCCACTAAAATGAACCTGCGCTCATTTGAAGCGACGAGCTCGATCGGACCGATGACATCCATTCCCCAAGCGGAAAAAGGCCAAGGTGAACTTGTTGCATTGAGTTTATTTGGTGGCACCCGTATCATATCTGCATTTATTTGGCACTGATGACACTTCTGGACATACCTGATGCAATCTGTTTCCATAGTCATCCAAAAATATACTGCTCTCACTATCTTCTTGGCTAAAACGAAACCGTTCATGTGTGGTCGCAAGTTCCGGTGTGTATCTCTTTGAGTAGTTTGGAAGCTTCTTTGGCGTCAACACACCATAGTAATCCTAGGTCGGGAGTCCTTCTATACAGAATTTCTCCACTTTGGAAGAAATGGTTGGATAATCTTCAGAGAGTGCATTTTTAGTATGATTTGCGTGCTCCGGGTATTCTCCTTTTGCCAAGTATTCCTTAATATCGTGGAACCACAGATTCCTATCTGTTTCTTCTTCAACGTGAGCGCAATAAGCTGGTTGATTATGAATCCTTACCAGAATAGAGTTGATGAAATTCTTGTTCGGATGTTGTATCATGGAGGATAGAGTGGCTAATGTATCTGCGAACTCATTCTGGATTCTCGGGACATGTCTGAACTCTATCTATGTGAACCTCTTCATAATCTCTTGCATATGGTATAGATATGGTAATATTTTTGTATTCTTCGTAGCCCACTCTCCTAGAACCTGATGCACCAGAATATCCTTCTTTTACATATTGAAGATCGGCTCGCAGATCACGGTCGATTGTGCTATGAAGCGGCTGATGTAATTGAGACACCCCAAGAAACTCATCACGTCTTTCTTGTTCTATGGAGGTGGAAAATCCTAGAAGCCTTGACCTTTGATGGGTCTAGCTCAATTCCTCGGCGGCTAACGATGAATCCTAACAACTTTTCGGCGGGGACCCCGAAGGCACATTTTGCGGGATTCAGTTTCAAATTATATCTCCGAAGCCGATCAAGAATTTTTTCAAGTCTGCTATGTGATCTGTACCCTTCTTGGATTTGATGATGACACCGTCCATATATACTTCTATCTCCCTGTGTATTCGTGGAAAATGGTTGTCATGGCTCTCGTATAAGTGGCCCCAGCATTCTTCAGACCAAACAACATCATTTTATAGTAGTACACCCCCATGGTGTAATAAAAGCTGTTTTCTTGGCATCTTCTTCATCCATCCAGATTTAATGGTATCCTGCGAAGCAATCCACAAAGGGTTGGAGTTCATGCTTGGCACAATTGTCGATCAATATGTGTATTTTGGGTAATGGGAAATCATCTTTGGAACTTGCTCTGTTTAAGTCCCGATAATCGACACATACTCTGACTTTCCCATCTTTCTTCGGAACTGGCACGATGATATTCAACCACTCTGAGAACCTTAGATTTGATCTTCTTGATGACTTCTTCTTTGATTTACAAACTCATATCTGACTTGAAATTTCTGAGCTTTTGCTTTACCGGCGGACACATTGGGTTGGTAGGTAGTTTATGAGCCACTATAGATGTGCTCAAACCAGTAATATCATCATAAAACCATGCAAAAATATCCTCATATTCTTTCAGGAAATGGGTGTATTCTTCTTTTTCTGACAGTGACAAGTGAATGCTTATGCGGGTTTCCTTGATGGTTTCGGGATCTCCCAAGTTGACTATCTCGGTTTCTTCCAGATTGGACTTAGGCTTGTTCTCAAAATTTTCCACTTCTCTGACAAATTCTTCAGGTATTATATCCTCTTCTTCTATTTCTTCTGAGTCACTATCCTTATGTCGCGTTGTCTCATTACATGTCACAGTTTTGGGTTCATCAGGATAAGTAATAATGACGTTGTAGAGAGAAAAATATAAAGTATAATAATAAATAATAAAATAGAAAACCATTAATAAGTACCAAAATTTCAAACAAAATTGATTTTTTAACGATTCAAACAATTGTTTCAAAGCAAAATGACAAAATACAAAAAAGAAATTTTAAAAAATGCTCATAAAAATTATTTTCAGGTAAGTGATGCTGTCAACCAGGCTACCCCTTAACTCGGCGGTCCCTTGATGGTGTGGCGGTCCAGTTCCTGAAAATAGCTCCCTTCTCCACTGTCTGGATAACGAGCCTTCCTCTTCTTCTTCCTCAACCATTACGCTGTAGTCCATATCTTCATCTTACAAGAATGGATTCATTAAACCAACTAGAATTTCATCCTCTTCAGATCCCCCCATCATGTCGGCCTGATGGAAGGATTGACTTAAATGTGATATCGATTTCTCAAGAGGGTAATAAGGACCATGCCATGGTGGTGACCAATTCTGATACTCGTGCCAGGTATATTGATATCCCAGTCCAAAGGTCGTGCAGTGACGCTTTAATTGTATTGGTTTGGCGATACCCCGGAGATTCTTTCGGAGCCCTTTACCAGGTTCATATCCTGCCCATGCCAATATTCTTTATATTTTTCTACTCCACCATTTATCCTTATCGATCGCGTCAACACGCTCAATGTGATGGTAAGTATCTCCTCCCAACTTCCTTCTATTCTCCACAACCGGCACAGTCTAGTTGGTGTAAATGGTGTTACTCCCGTCTCCATGACTGATCACCTCCTAATGGTTCCATTCCAACTTCACAGCCTGATTCAGAGTAGAAGCTACGGCCCTAACAACGTGTATCCAAGGTCATCTCAATAGCAAATTGCATGAGGCGTATATGACGAGCACTTGGAATTCAACATCAAACCAAGTTGGGCCCATTTGAAAACAGAGGTTGGTTTCTCCGATTGTGGCCCTTTGAGACCCATCAAATGCTTTCACGTTCAAGGTTCCTACTTATATTTTATGCAAACCTTTACCCAATCTCTTCAAAGTAGTCAATGGACAGATGTTGAGACTTGAACCTCCATCTATCAAAACCCTGGCAATAAATTTGTCTTCGCACTGCATTGTGATATGCAGTGCTCTATTGTGGCTTAATCCTTCCGGCGGAAATTAATCTTCGTGGAAAGTGATCTTATGGCTTTCCAAGACTTGTCCTACTATATTGGCCATTTCTCCACTGGTAATGTTGTTGGGTACATAAGCCTCGTTCAACACTTTAGTCAATGCATTCCTATGTGCTTCAGAATTCTGCAGTAGTGATAGAATGGATATCTGAGTAGGGGTTTTACTCAGATGATCAACCACAAAATACTCTCTCGTTGCATGTTTCTCCAAAGATCATCCGGGCCGGTTTCATTGATAGGCTATTTGGAAGTGGCTTCTTTACTTGGTCCTCCCAAATGCTCGAGGCGTGTAAACCCTACTGGTTCTGGTCATACCTTGTGCTGCACCAGTTTCTTCCATTTTCCCATTTCCTTTCCTTCTCGCTTTTGCAGTATAGTTCCAAGGCAAAACATTGGAATTAAAGGATGGTGTGGGTGCTACCATTAAGGTGAATGGTGTGGTTACTTCTACTTCGAACGAGGTTGGCATGGTTGAGGGCGTTGTTACTTCAACCTCGAATGGAGTTGGTGTGGCTACCTCAACTTCAATCGATGACTATATCTATACCACAATAGGTGTGAGAGTGACTGTATTTTTCTTAGGATCGTCCCGTTCTCTAATGATCCCAATCGATCCTTCCGGATCTCAATCTTCATCAGTTTCTATCACATTTACCCCCTCGCCTCTGTGATCCAGGAGGGAATTGTTGTGAACATTAGGTGCAGTCTCCTTTGCCTGTATAACCTTGGTGTCAATTAATGTCTGGATCTTGTCCTTCAGAGTGAAACATTCATCAATAATGTGACCCTTCATGCCCGAGTGGTAGGCACATGTTTTGTTTGGATTGACCCACTGAGAGGAATTTTCCATGGCAACGTCGGGAATGGGAGTGACATAACCGACAACTTTAAATCTCTCACACAACTGGTCGATGAGTTCGGCAATAGGAGTGTATTGTCTGGGCGGTCTGTGTTCGAAATTTGGCTTGGGTTTTTGGTAATTTTGATAGGCTGGTGGTGAGTGGTAATATGCTGGCTAAGTATTGTAAGTATGGTAAGCAGTGGCGGGTTATTGATATCTGGGAAGTGAAGGCTGATATGTGGGTGGAGGTGTTTGGTATGTGAGAGGAGACTTAGGACCTTGGGATACCATCACAACCCCTACTTCCTTCTTTTTAAATATACCCCCAACTACAAGGCTTTGTTTGTAGCCTGTAGTGCCTCAAAAGTTTTTACCATCCCGCTTTTAATTCCCTCTTCTATTCTTTCTCCCAATTTGATGATGTCGGAAAATTTATGATTTTCAATAACCATCAACCTCTCACAGTATTGCGGATCCTGGGCTCGGACAAAGAACTTGTTCATTTGCTCTTCTTCTAGTGCCGACCTTACTTTTGCAGCTTTTGATCTCCACCTAGTAGCATACTCGCGGAAAGTTTCTGTTGGCTTCTTCTTAAGATTCTGAAAATAGAAGACGCCTGGTGCATTCTATGTATTGAATCTGAACTGATCCCTGAAATCTAACGCCATGCTTACCCAATTATTCCACTTCTTTGGATTTTGAATGATGTACTAGAACAGGGCGTCTCCAGTGAGGCTCCTCATGAACAGCTTTATGCGGATTCTTTCATCTTTACCAACCCCTACGAGCTTGTCGCAATACGTCCTCAGATGTACCTTTGGATCTGAATTTAGGAGGTTTGTAATACTCTGAAAGTTCTACATCCGATTGAATACACAAATCCTCATATTTCAAACCTTCGATGCCTTTACCACCTTCAACACCTTGGACTCGACTTGTAAGCTTCTTAAGTTATTTCGCTATGTTCTTGATGAGAAGGTCCTTCTCGGCAGATTCCCATGTATACGGGGTTTGTTGTGAAGTGTGGGGTAAGGTTTCCACGTATATGGTGTTACTTTGGTGGACTCCATGGATTTGAGCGTAGTGGTGATCATTGCTCGAGTTTTGGGGATCAGGAGTAGGTTGTGGTGCATTTTGAGGAGTGTGGTAGGTGGTAGTTTGTAGATACTGGGTCGGATGATGATGATACTGTGGAGGAGTTGGTACTGGTGGAGGATTAGGATTTTGGGGAGGCGTGGCGTATTAATGAGGTGCAGGAGGATTTTGTAGGTGCTGGTTTTGTGTGTTTTGAGGAGGTATTGGGTTTTGTGCGTTTTGTTGGTTGATGTCGGGAACATTTAGGGTTAGGAAAAGGTTTGAAAAGTTACGAACCTACTCAAGTTCCCTTTGTAACCGTAAAACTAAGCCATTGTGTGCCTGAGTACTCCGACCATCTGAAGTTTCGACATTCTCTACATGTGTATAGTTGTCTTTCCTGATACCACTCATATCGTCCATCTTAGATTTTCCTTTGTTCTTAGGATCACTTGGAGGATGATAAGGTGGATGACCTCTAGATCTGGTATGATATGCCGATGATGCCAGTATGCACGAACCAACCTTAGGGGATGGGAATAAACAAAGAAAAGAAGAAAAACAAAAGGTAAACAAGTCAGTAAGGAGTATTAAAAGGATATTTATGGTATTTAAACACATATTGCGGAATTATAAATTTGCGTCCTAATTTGGGGACCTCATTGTGCCCGAGGTAGGCCTAGCGACATATAGATTTGGAGAAAACTTTATGCCGATAACTGCGTCATTTCATTAGTATGATAAGTAGACCAAATATCTATTAAAACGATAATAATTATGAAGAGTCACTAGTGGCATTTTCCTTATTACAATTGAAATCTAAAACAAATCTAGAGAATAAGTAAAACATCATTCCTAATCTATTTGGTCCTAGAGGGACTCTTTCTAAGCTTGGCCTTCTTAGACCCATCATTCAGATTCCCCAGGTCGTGTATGTCCAACAACAGATATGCCCTTGCTAGATGTCCTCCTTCATTTCCCTCTGCATTCTGACAATCCGAGATCCTTTTCCTCATCTTTCCCTCAAGTTCCATCAAACCCTGCTCCAAATACTCCAACCTCTCTGTTGACTTAGTAGTGATTCCTATCCATTCATTGATTGCTTCCCACTTTATGTCGTTCCAAATGCGTGACCTCAGATTTAAAGACCCTTTTGCACAACCTCCTGTATTTGACTTGTGCTTCAACAGCGTCGTCTATGACCCCATACCTCAAATCAACCCCTGGCCTGACCTCTCCCACTATGTCATCGACCAACCATGATGGGTAGAAGTACACGTGGCCGGCATCATACCGATCTGGCTCGATAGTATATTTCTCCACAACAATCTTTTGATGCCACATATGCTGTGCCTCACACTTGAATGGAATGGCATTCCCTTGGAAGTCTGCTTTGTAATGAACTATTTTAGAAACTCGCGGTATAACCCATTTTCTACCAGATTGCCTCATGACTCTGATAGGAGCATAAGGATAGATTCCCCTCAATCCGTTTAGCACTGGATGAGGAACATCTCTCGACCTGATGATGAATTCACTGCTAGGGAACCACTCAAACATCCAATGTATCTTGTCATCAGTAAAATTGCTAAAAAAATGTACCCAACTCACAGCGTTTCACGGTTGTGCAAACTTGTCTGAGATAAATGTGATTCTCTTCAGACAGTGATAAGCTATGTGGTCATTCCATAGTCGTCGCGGAAATTCTTGACGATATTTTACTCTCTGAAGGTGTTCCAACAACCATATTTGCAGCAACAGATTGCAACCCTCGAAATGTCTATATCCTTTTTTGCAATGGTCTATGGCTCGGTACATCTCAACCACGATCATTGGGAAAATAGTGTGAATTTTTCCCTCAATTCCTTCCATTAGGTTCTTAGTGACCATAACTAGGAGAGTGTGGATCCTTTCTTCTTGTATTGGGAATACCAGCATCCCTAGAAAGCAGATAATGAATACGAAAATATGGCGGTAATTCCAACCAAAGAAGTGATGGCAAACTCATTGTGATAAAGGCGATATGACTTGATGTGCCCATAATGCTCGTAAAGGAAATCAAATGGTATGTAAGATTTCTTTAGACGAACTAACTCATCATTTTTCCTGAAACCCATCATTTTTAGGAAACCTCGAGAAGTGCGGTTTTCCGGTACCAACA
Source organism: Nicotiana knightiana (assembly GCA_005239525.1). Taxonomy (NCBI): domain Eukaryota; kingdom Viridiplantae; phylum Streptophyta; class Magnoliopsida; order Solanales; family Solanaceae; genus Nicotiana; species Nicotiana knightiana. The sequence continues at coordinate 16,327 of ML368504.1, read as the reverse complement.
AACAGGGCTATCCCATGGGAGCCCAGCGAAGCCTCCTATTTTCTCTAGAAGGGGAGTCATATGTTTATCACCAAAATGAAAGACGACTCTCCTCTCATCCCAAAACATGGTGGCGGCCTCAATTAACACATTGTTCGGCTGAATATCTAACAAGGAAGGCAAATTCCCGAGGACTCTTTTCACATGATTTTTGTCACTTGGTGAGAGGTTTTCCGACCAATCCAGCAGCAAAGGCGGGATATTCTGAACCATGCCGAACCTGGGGACCTCGTGCCTCATTTCTGCAAAACAAATAAAGTTATCCCTTTCCCCCTCCGAATTTGACTATTTACACATTAATGATTAGCATATCGGCACGTTTTCTCCAAATAATTCAAAAATTGTGATTGTATCCATTGGGACTATAGAAATCCTGGCGGACTTTGGACAAGGCTTGTCTTAGAGGGTTATTACGCGGACAACGTTCTAACTCATACTAGGTTTGGACATGATGCATGCACAGTTAGTATTAGAGTGGGGGTTTCTAGAAGAGTCTAGACTGGTAACCTCAAGTGGAAAACTTGAGAGGGAAAGGCACGGAATCGTCGACTGCACCGCTAATCGACTAGTTTTACCGTAAATAAGCCTTTCCAAATTTAAAGTGTGATTCAGGAAGAGCGCGGACACTCATCAAGCGCCGCTATGGTATTAATTACGCACGAGTGGAATATGATGTGGATCATGCTTTATGCAAAGATAAAACAACACGTTGTCAAGTATTTTGCATGATGGAGACAGAAAATGCAGTATTATGAAACGTAAAGACATAAAAAGAAAGAAAAACAACGAAGAAGTTAGTTCGCGCAATGTGAAAAAATTGTAATAAAGCAAGCAAGGGGTAGATGTAGGGAGATACATGATGTAGCAAATTTAAAAATGATTTGGAGCAAGTGATCATGACTAGAAAATAAAGGAAAACGCACATTGTAACCAAATTAAGCAAAGATTTGCATATTAATACGAATTCAAAGAAAGGGAAAATAGGGAAAGGGTGTGCAAGTAGCCATGCTGTCACGCCCCTTTTTCTCGCGAAATCGGGTTTCGACATGTGACAACTCTTGTAAGGAGGTGTTGAAAGAGAGAGTCTCCGCCTAACGGGTTTGAGGCGCGTTAGGACACCTATTTGCAAGTAACTCTGGTTTATCCAGTTTGCATCACCAAAGATCGGGTAAGGGCTCAAATTACTTCGATTATATGAATTAGTCAAAAAAATAAGAGGGAAAGAAGTTGGGTAATTATTATCAAAAGTCTACCAATAAACAAATAATTGATCTCAAGACAAGATGCGAGATCCTAAGTTTTTTAGCCTAAAGGATCACCCCGTGCAACATAAATAATACTTCGTTACTCCCTCAAGATAGGGTGTTACTCGTATTATTCAACGGGCATAGACTATCATCTCATGCTGCCCGATTACTATCTTTAAGTTGTTACCTAAGGCGCACTAGTTGATTCTAAGTAGTGCCTTATGCGTGCACTACCCGTTCCATGCCTATGGTCCAGGAGGCGCTTGGACCTCTATTTTTGGTGGTTCTAGACCTAACTTAGGTTGCTCAAAATAATAAAACTAGGCGACATACAAAACAAGTTGGACTTCATATAAAGCAATTAAGGGCTCAAGTTAGCCTCCACACTTAGACATCAAACGCACGCAAACAAATTAGGCGTTTGACAGTTTCAGAATTGAGATGAGTTAAAGTCATTAAGCCTTATAGACATGATTTCTATGTGACCTCAGAATTCAAACGTGCAAGCAGTTTCATATGCAAGGTGCTAGCTTATAGGCATGATTTTTGAACAACTATATATTTTAGGGAACCTGGTATTGCATACTGAAATTACAGATTATAAGTGTTTAAACCTATAGAAATCATATCTAGGTGAAGTAGTTGGCAGTGATAACCATGGAAAATATTCAGAATTACTCAGTTTGATCCTATAAGCATGCTTTCTCATAGTGGCAATGAAACAGTGTTCAGTACTAATACTTAAAAGCGAGTGGGATTACCCTATAGGCAAAATTTCTATAATTAGCGACTGAAACTGGTTTTAGCTCCTATAGGCATGTATCCNCTCCTATAGGCATGTCTCCTAAGTTAGAAGTTATAATAACAGCACCTTAACCAATTAAAACCCTATAGGCATGATCCTAAAATGAAGGTTTGTAGAACATAAGCTAACATGACCCTATGGTCATAGTGTCTAATGGATATGTTGTAATGCAAATTGAAATATTGGTCACTTTATTTCCTATAGGCATGATATCTAACAAACATGTAGACGCAGAATATGTTAAACGAATTAAACACCTATAGGAAGGTTATCTAACACACACAAGCAGAACATGTTCGAGCAAATTAAACACCTATAGGCAGGATTTCTACCCGTTTCATGCAAATATTAAAATAAACTCATTTTTCTGATTTTACTAACACCTCAATTGTTATTATAACATTATTACAGACCCAATGAGTGAAATAAATTACAGAGTTAAAAAATAGCTATAGTGGGCCTAAGGCAGGCCCAAAGTATACCCAGCCATGGCCAGGCCTTCAGTTTCATATCCAACAGGCTTCACCACAGCCCAAAAGTCATAGCCAATCAAACCCAGAAAAAACAATCTTCATTTTACACAAAATGGCCAAAACCCAGTAGCCATAATTTGATCAAAAGTCCCAGGAGAATAGCTATTTACACAAACCAATTGGTTTATCCAGTAGGTGAAAAAGGGGGCAAGGTTGAGCAATTAGGGAAAAGTGGCAAAGAAACCTTGGACCCTAGTATGTCAGAGTTCCAAAGGGCTTCAAGAACCCAGGGTAGTGGTCACACTAGGGAGGTTGATGGAGGAGACTTAGGGGGAGGCATTGGCTTTCAGCCGACCCAGAATTAGAAACAATCAATAAAAATAATCATAAGGTAATAGGTTTGGAAAAGCATTTGCAAACACTATAAGGTAATCACATAATGAACTCAAGAAACAAATTAACACATTGGGCAGGGTGACATATGCTAAGAGACAAGAGCCTAGGATTGCAAAGTTAACAGGCAAGGGCATTAGGCTAGTAAAATCAAGTAATGCAACCTGTTTGGGACTTAAAGGATCAGATTATACTAAACTCAGGATAAAACAGTATAATACAAACAGGATCGAGTATCATAGAGGGCATTAGTCGAAGAGGATTAATTTTAAAAGATCACAAGTTATTAGAGGTATAGATTAGTCATGGAAATAACATATAGAGTGGTAACAATAGTCATAGGAACATACTACATTTAGAGTAAAGGTCTTAAACAAGTTAGGACAGGCTAATAATAGAAATTAACCACTAGAAGTTCATAATTAGGCAGAGAACAAGGATTAAACCATGTAATCAAAGAAAAACATTCGAGTTGTCAGCAACATTAAACTAAACATGCTTCATTCGGTCCAAATTAACTAAGTTAGGTGCAAAGACATTATTAAGCTAGCAATTATAGTCAGAATTAAACAGAAAAAAGAGTCAAGAGAAAATATTAGGCCATGCAATTCAAAGAACATGCTAATTAGAATATAATAAACATTGCGAAACTTAGAAACTAACCAGTGATTGTTCAATAAACAAGAAAAGAACGGCAGTAAGGACCCAGAGTCTCGAATGTGTCAAGTTCCCATGGATTTCAAGAACCCAGGGTAGTGCTCACACCCAAGAGAGGCCGAGAAGAATAGAAATCCAGTGGCCTTGGCTTTCAGCCAGCCAAGAGCCAAATAGAACAGAGTATTAAGAAAATGCAGAGTAGAAACCTCAATTTTAATGAAAAAATAGCGATTCAAGTTCCGTCCAAAAAAGGGGAAAGGGAGTGGGTTTATATAGTGATAAAATCAGTATGTAAGTAAGGAAGTACAAACAATCAGACCATGAAAAGGAAAGAACAACACATAAATCAAGAATCAAATTAGGAGAATAAGCCGGTAAACCCTAATTTTTAGAAAAAACTAAATATTACCAGAATATACACAAAACAGTAGCATAGGACGAATATAGACACAAATAATACTAAAAATCATAGAATCGAATCAATTTTGGTTCCATTTAAAGAGATCTATAAACCTTAGTTTTAGTGTAAGTAAGAATCAACAGAAAATACACAGAGATTTTGTCACGACCCGATTTCGAAGTCGTGATGGCGCCTGTCGTGGAACTAGGCAAGCCGCCCTTTTTATCTAAGCAAAATTCAATTTCCAGTAAAAATGCGAATTTTAAACGAATTTATTAATAATACTAAGAGTCTGAAGTTCAAAAACAATATTTGAAAAAAAAAATTTTAAAACCTCCGGTGTCACTCAGTCATGAGCTGAATATCATAAAATAGAGAAATGAAGAAATAAATAACATAGTCAAAAAATAAGTGCAACATGTGGAATACGGAAGAGAAGACGAGGTCGCGATCGCCAGCTGCCACCTCGACAATTCCAATGAAACACTAACATCTTCTCAATATCCACTACCGGGCCCTGGTGTACCTGGATCTGCACACAAGGTGCAGGGTGTAAAATGAATACACCAAATCAGAAGTAACGAACCCAAACTATGGGCTGAGAGGTAGTGACGGACTAAACCTCAATAATTAAATCATCAGCGTACAAAATTTAGGCATGTTCACAGTTTATCAGAAAATAACAACAGAATATGCTAGATATACCTCCATATGTTCTACATGACAACATGTCACAGTGTGAAAATGCACATAGTGCTCACAACTCTCCCACAGAAGTCCACTCAGTATTATATATTGCTCTTAGGCCCAGGGAAGTTTCATATCGGAATGTGCATAAACACTAGTGACCGTAGTCACTCCGTACTGAGGAAAAGGCCAGTCCAGCCCCACGGACAAGATCCATCTCCGGAATACAACACTCGAACAAAATCCATGTCCAGGGAAGATCCATCCCTCACATAACATCAACTTCGGAAAAGATCCATGTCCAGGGAAGATCCATCCCTCGCATAACACCAGCTTCGGACAAGAACCATGCCTAGGGAAATTCCATCCCTCATCATCAATGCGCTCACTGGGGGTGTAAAGACTCCGGAGGGGCCCTAGTGGCCCAAGCGCCATATCAAGCCAACGAAGGCATGATTTAATATTGCTGTGGTGTGCAGTCCGATCTCGTGACTGTCTCAATAACAGGCTCTCGGCCTCACTCAGTCATTACTCTTCAGTATCACTCACATGGATCACAGATGCATCCATCAGCCCGAAACAATGATAAGTATGCATGTAATTAACAATACTGAGACTGAGATATGAAGTGATATGCTATAACAGGACTGAGTATACGAAATCAAGAAAATCACAAAATGAGACAGTAATATACGACCACTCGGGTCACAACATTTTTGGTGTGAGGCCTAGCATTTATACTTAACATGATTTCTAGCATGTTTGCATGTAAATGACCGCTCGGGCCTCAACAATATCGGCGTGAATCCTTAATATATAATTTATTTTGATTTCTATCACGTTCGCATTATTCACATTAATAGAAGCACATATATCCTAAGAGAATAATCACTAAGCGGTGCCATGGAATAAGCTAGGCCACAAATACTCGGTGCACGCCCGCACGCCCGTCACTTGTCATGTGTGTCACCTCGATTATAGTCGTAAATCATTTAGCTCGGGTTTTGAACCCTCATAACTAAGTTTGGAAACGTTACTTACCTCAAAATCGGTTAAAATACTATTACGCAGTGACTTTGCCTCTAAATTTGGCCTCCGAGTGCTCCAAATCTACCAACAATCAGATGTATATCATTATAATATGCCAAGGAACGAACCCTAATCGAAATTTATCAAAAATACTCAAAAATCCCGAAATTGGTCAAACTCGACCCCCGGGCCCACATCTCAAAACTCAATGAAATTTACACCACAAAATTCCTCATCATCTCACGAGTCCGTACATATAAAGAACGCTAAAATCGGAGTTCGTTTGACCCTCAAATCATCCCCTAAAGGTCTCATAATCTCAAGCCCTAACTCCCTCTTTTTCTACTGATTTTCATGAATTAAACACTGATATTTGATCCTTAATCATATATAATTGAGTATTAGGGTCCAACATCCTTACCTCTATGAAGAACAATGATTTCCTCTCTTCAAAATCGCCTCAAAGCTCTTTTCCCGTTCAACAATGGTGAAAAAGTGGGTATTGGTCGCGGAAGGTTTATTTAAATACTACCCAGGTATTTGTTCATCGCGATCGCGGGACCCACATCGCGATCGTGAAGCACAAATTCTCAGCTGCCCAATTTTACCTTCTGTGATCGCAACATATGCCATGCGATCGCAGTACCTTATGACCTACACATACGCGATCGCAAGTCTTCCCACGCGATCGCGAAGTACTCATGACCAACCCCCATACGCGCCCCTCTATCACTACGCAATCGCGAACTAGGCCACGCGATCCACTGCTCAACCTGCTCAACCTCTGCAATAGCGAGCACACCTATGCAATCGCAGAGAGAAAAATTCTGCCCCTCTAAATTTGAACTACGCGATCGCGACTCTCCTCACACGATCGCAGTGGAGGATTTCCTGCTGCACAAAACCCAAAAAAATCAGCAATTCTCTAAGGCCCGAAAATGCCCGTTAACCACCCGAAATCAATCCCGAGCCCCTCGTGACCCAACCAAAATTACCAACACATCATAATTAATTATTCAAACTTAGTTGCACTCTCCAAACACTAAAAATAACATCAAAACACCAAAATCACACCGGATTCAAGCCTAAGAAGTTTGAAATTTCTAAAATCCACCAACGATGCCGAAACTATTCAAAACAACTCCGATTGACCTGAAATATTACCGACATATCCAAAATGACATTAACAAAATCTGTTCCAACTTCTGGAATTCCATTCCGACCCCGATAGCCTATTTTCCACCGCCGACCATAAATCACCAAAAACTAACTTTCGCCAATTCAAGCCTAATTCTACACCGGACATCACAAAAATATTCTAAACACACTCCTAAGTCCCAAATCACCTAAAGAAGCTATCCGAACCATAAAATCCGCATTTTGAGGTTGTTTACCAATAAGTCAAATCTTAGTTGACTTTTCCAACTATAAAGCTATTTTTAAAGACTAAATGACTAAATTCTTGCTACAACCATTCCGATTCTGAGCCTACCAACTCTAACACATCATATAACCAACCTTTGACAAGGCAAAAACAAGAATAATAATAAAATTTCTACGGAATGACCGGCCAGGTCATTACAGATTCATACTCACAATAGAACAAACGATGAATACAGACGGAATAGAAGAAAGGTCAAGGATTTGAATCGATTTTGGTTCGATCTTGATGAGATCTGCTTTCCATGTTTATGCAAGCAGTATAAGAGAGTAACTAGTACCAGGGGAGGCCGTATATGGCAAAGAATAACCATGGAATCCCATATTGGGCGGGATTAGGAGAGATTTTAGGGGTGGTCCGATACGGGCCGTTGATCTCAGAGATCAACGACCACGATTAAAAGGGGAGCTGGGTCGGGTTTTTAGGAATATGTCATGACCAGTTAGGGGTTGGGTTAATTTGGTTTGGGCTGGGGTTATTTGGGCTACTGTATTAGGATTTGGGCTAATGTTTGGTCCGAAAAGTAGGTTCAGAAATGGGCCAGTTTTTAAATAATCAATATTTAATAAAAATAATTTATAAAAGTAATTAATAATTAACAAAAATATTATTTATACACTAAAATGATTAAAAATAGTTAATTAATATTATAAAAATATAAAAAGTTACTATTTGCATAAATAATGCAATTATACATGAATATGGGCTATTATTGCAAAAAAGTGCAATTAGCCCTAAAATGCAAACATAATTATAACAAAATACACTAAAAAATATTTAAAATATCATATTTGTGTAAATGATAAATTTAGATGATTAAACCATCATAAAAATAATTTGAAGGATACTTACTAGATGTTTATATAATACAAATGCAGAAATATATTGATTTAAAGTCTTTAAAAATTATGAAAATGCTTGTATAGGCTTATAAGCTGAATGATGATGAATATATACTATTTTGAAAGTGAGTATGTGTGTGTGTGTGTATATATATATATATATATATATTGAGAAAAATATTAGGTATCAACAACCCCTGATAACAAGCCTTGTTTTATACCTTTCAATAGAACCAGCTGCCCTTTTTTAATCTTGAAAACCCATTTACAATGGATGGCCTTTTGTGAGGAGGGAGGGGAACAATGTCCCAAGTCTGATTGGACTCAAGAGCCTGAAATTCCTTTAGCATTGCCTCTTGCCATGCAAGGTGAGAAGCTTCCTGCTGGTAGTGTTGAGGTTCATGCACATGTAGCTCAGTTTGGGACATCTTAGATAATGCAGAAACATGAGCAAAAACAGGGGTAAGAGGAAGGACAGAGTTGCAGACATAGTCTTGGAAATAGGATGGTTGAATGACAGTTCTGATGGATTTTCGTAGAGTAGGAGCACGCGGAGAAGGCTAATCCACACAAGGTGGATAGAATAGAGGGGCAGAATAAGAGGTAGAGGGAGAAGAAGGAGGAGAGATAGGAGATGCAGAAGGAATGTTTGTTTCAACAATATGAGAAGAAGAATCATCAGATATTGAAGGTACACCTGTTGCATCAGCTTATGTAGGAGAACAATCAATATCTACAAAAGGTGAAAAAATGGAGGCAGGAGTAGTAGGAGATGTTGCTGAACCATAAGAAAAGATGTGTTCATGGAATACCACATCCCTAGAATAAAATATAGAAGAGTTGGAAAGGTTCATAAGTTTGTAACCCTTTTTTCCACACGGGTACCCTAAGAAAAGGCTATGTATAGATCTAGATTGGAACTTGTCCCTTCCAAATTTGGGAGATGTTGCAAAGCATAAACAACCAAAAGACGTCAAATGAGTATAAGAAGGTGGATGTCCATAAAAGTTTTCATAAGGAGAAATGTTATTTCAGACAGTTAAAGGCATTCTCTATATTAAGTAGGTAGAAATTAGGATACAATCACCCCAAAATTTTAGAGGGAGTTTAGATTGAAAAAGAAGGGCTCTAGAAACTCCTACAAATGTTTGTGTTTTATTTCCACAACTCCATTTTGTTGTGGTGTGTGTGGAATAGTAGTTTGGTGCAAAATACCTTGACTGCTAAAGAAAGCAGCAGCTTCAGAACTGCTGCCAAGCTTATAGGCATTATCAGATATGAAAATTTGGAGTGAGGATCGAAATGTGGTTTGACCATGGAGGTGAATGCTTTTAGTATAGAAAGAGCATTTGCTTTGAAAGATAAAAGATGGGCCATGAAGCTCTGCTATAGTCATCAACTAATGTTAAGAAGTATCTAAATGTCATGACCCAAAATTCATAAGGTCGTGATGGCGCCAGATACCACTGTCAGGCAAGCCCATCAATAAATGGTTAAGTTAAATTTCCTGTTTTAGCATTTTTGAAATCATTACCTTTCACTTTATTACATAGTAACTGAATAAAATCCGCTAAGTAAATACGACAGTTTAATATTCCATTCTTATAAAATGCATCCCAACCACATCCCAGAACCCGGTGACACAAGTACGTGAGCAAATTCTAGATGTTTCACAAATACTACAAGCTTGTCCGAAATACAAATTGGACAAGGTATTAAAGACGAATATAAATACAATATGAGGGAGACACTATCGGCTGTGGGTCACCTTCGGATGATGCAGCTCACCTAAGTCTCCAAGTCAGCCATACTGCTATGAAGGTACCTGTGCAACAAAATGCACAACAAGTGTAGCATGAGTACAAAACAACGTGTACTCAGTAAGTATCCCGCCTAACCTCAGAGAGGTAGTGACGAGAGGTCGACTTGACACTCACTAAGGTCCAACAAAATAATTTAACAAGATATGATATCAGTAATAGGCATACGAGGATGATAAAAGCAGCAAACATTAAAGATAACTGCAATTCAATAAATACTGAAATTAAATAAACAATAACTACTTCATTTCCCCCCAAATATCTTAAATAAATAGTTACTTCTTCATTTTTCCGCCAAATATCTTAAATAAACAGTCCATGAAATCATTAAATATTTAGCATGCACATACGGGATAAGGACAACCGGCCTGAGCCATCATAATAATCATATTTGTGCACTGCCGAGGGTCGAACGACCCAAACCAATATATCTTTCAATCTCGCCGTGGCGTACAACCCATTCCCATGAGAGTGGGGGAAATAACATTCCGCTCGTGGAATGTAATTGCGAAGCGGTCACATGCTGTCATGCACAATCAACAGTCCACCCCGACTACATCGGGAAAAATAATACTCAAGTAAACGAAAATTTCTCTTTTAAAAGTCACAAAAACAATATTTAATACTTTTTCTCGAAATTCATTTGCCAAGTTTAGTAATATTCAATAATATAGCCTTATCAGGAATACAATTATCCATGGAGAAAATCAATTCTCTTTCTAAATGATTAAGAAAGGCACACTCTAGCCTTATTAGGAAATAAATTACCAAATTCAATAGCATAATCAGTCTAATATTATTGGCAGGATCACACGTACAACACGTAAGGCATGCTAGTGGGTCCTAGACTACCCGAACATAAGCATAATAGTATCTACGCACGGACCCTCGTCACTTCGTGCGTACGTAGCCCCCACAAATAGTAGAACATATTTAATTAGTTCACCTATGGGGACAATTTCCCCTCATAAGGTTAGAAAGGAGACTTACCTCGCTCCGAAATTCCATAATCGGCTTCCAAGCTCTTCTGACGACTCCAATGGACGCACAACGCCCCAAAACTATCCAAATAATGACAAAACAATGAAAATATACTCCAATATTTGAAAAAAATCAAATTATATAATTTCTCAACTCCGCTCAGTGAATTGACCAAAATGCTCTCGGGCTCACGTTTCCGGTTCCTTCTCGAAGCTAAACTCTACCCATAGCTTTACTAGCTCAAATATACAATTTACTCAAATATTCATGCTCAACTCGTGGCTAAAATCCAAATTACCAAATTTCTAGGTCTTTCCTTAAAATCCCAATTTTATACAAATTCTCATGTCTAATTCCATGTAAGATAGCATATTTAGCTTAGGAATGGAAAGGAATCACTTACCTAGTAATTCATGATGGAAATCCCTTCTTGAAGCTCCTCAAAATTGCCCTCACCAAATGAAATAATGAAGAAATGGCCAAGAAATCCCGTTTTAGAAACAATCTGCCCAACCTCATTTCCGCACCTACGATCCAACCTTCGCACCTGCGATCCCGCAGCTGCGCCCAAACTCTCGCACCTGCGGCTTCCTCAGCTCCAGCCAAAACTCGCACCTGCGCCCCATTGTCCGCATCTGCGCCTTCGCAGCTGCAAAAATTGCATCGCACCTGCGCTCCCAGCCAAGCCAGAAAACTCTCGCACCTGCGACGCCAAAGCCACAATTGCGGCTACGCACCTGTGGTCAAAGCCTCGCAGGTGCGATCACAAAAGATGACAGCAACCTCAACACTTCTTCTAACTCCAAACTTGATTCGTTAACCACCCGGAATCCACCCGAGGCCCCCGGGATCACGTCCAATTACACCAACCTGCTCCAAATCATAATGCGGACTTGCTCGAGGCCTCAAATCACATCAAACAATGCCGAAATCACGAATTGCAGTAAAATTCAAACTTTATAAACTTTGAAATTTCCAACTTCCACATCCGATGCCGAAACCTATCAAATCACGTCCGATTGACCCCAATTTTTGCACATAAGTCATAATCGATATTACGGACCTGCCCCCACTTCCAAAATCATATTCCGACCCCGATATCAAAATTCCCACTTTCGGTCGGATTTTCTCAAAAACCTTCAAATTTCTATCTTTAGCCAAATGACTTCAGAATGACCTACGGACATCCGAATTCACTTCCGATCACGCTCCCAACTACAGAATCACCATACGGAGCTATTCCCAGGCTCGGAATCCCAAACGGACATAAATATCATTGAAATGAGCTTCAAGCCAAACTTAGGAAATTTCTTCAAAAATGCTGACTTCCACAATACACACCGAAATGCTCCCGGGTTATCCAAAACCCGATCCGGACATACGCTCAAGTCCGAAATCATCATACGAATGTGCAGGAACCTTCAAATTCTGATTCCGAGGTCATTTACTCAAAATTCCAATCTTAGTCAATTTCTCCAACTTAAGGCTTCTGAAATGAGAATTTTCTTTCCAATTTGACTATGAACTTCCCGAAATTCAACTCCGACCACGCCCACCGTCCATAATACCTGAAATGGAGGTGCTCAAGACTTCAAACCGCTGAACGACGCGCTAGATCTCAACACGACCGGTCGGGTCGTTACATTCTCCCCCACTTAAACAGACGTTCGTCCTCGAACGTGCTAAGAACTGCTCTGGAGTTATCTGAAATCACTTAACACCTCGAGCACCTGCCCGTGCTACCACAACCCAGTTGAGTACATTAGCTTGATCAAATCTGAAGATTTCTTCTTTTATCCATATAATAAGCTCAGAATCCAGTTCCAACACCTGAAATTTCTCTGTCAGCCTAGTTCCAATAGATAAACACCGTATCAACTACCACACGATATACCAGAACATGACTGCATACCTTTGTTGAATCAACATCATGCACCGCATAACTCATCATCTGATCACAATGACACTCCCTGAACCTTATTAGACCAAATTTCACGAATCTGATGCTCCCAATGCACCTTATGATATATATATACATCCCGCTATAATGCTGGCAATACCACCACAATGGAGGAGATGTGTAGAAATTCATAACCAACTGCAGAGTTAAGAAATCATTGAATGTCTCCTCTTGACTAGAATCATCACCTCATTACAAACCAATAAGGGTAACTGTCCTTTAATGTAACGACCCGACCGGTCATTTCGTAATCTAGCACGTCGTTCAACGGTTTGAGGCCGTGAAAAGCTTCGTTTAAGGTTGTCACACCTCCTTTTTCCGCTACCCCGTATTAATGAAGGGTAATAGGGGAGTTTTTCCAATTAAAGTGACATTATTCGGTTTTGGGATTTATTTTAGTTTTCAGAGTCGCCACCCGGGTTTTTACGGTGTTCCGGGACACCATTTATTTATTGAAATCCCAAACCGAGGAAATTTTGACTCTGTTTAAAATGTCTGCGAACCAGAAATCGGAATTCTGTTAACTCGGGAGAAGGTGTTAGGCATTCCCGAGTTCCGTGGTTCTAGCACGGTCGCTTAACTATTAATATTTGGCCTAGTTATTTGATTATTTACATATTTTTAAACATATTGTGCATTTTAGCCTTTTTCGCTTTTAGCCGCTTTTAATATTTATGGATTTATCTTGAAACAAGTCACGATGGCGTGCACTTGTTTGTTTTTG
>ML368502.1:20969-38283 GCA_005239525.1 Nicotiana knightiana | reverse complement strand
CCCCCCCCGTCCATAAGAAAGTTTTGCACATTTTCTCAATAAGCTGGATCAGTTTCTTTGGCAAGACAAACACCTGAGATCAGTATATCTGAATAGAGAAAAGAACACTCTTGATCAGCTGAATTCTACCTGCATAGGACAGAAACTTTGATGTCCAAGATTGAATTCTCACTAGCATCTTCTCAATCAAAGGTTGGCATTGTACCAATGATAACCTCTTAGAGCTAAGAGGTACTCCCAAGTATCTCATTGGTAGTGTTCCTTTGACAAAGCCCAACTCTTGTAATATCTGCTATTGTTGATCATTATGTACTCCACCAAAAAATATGAAACTTTTATCAGCATTATCTACTAATCCAGAAGCTTTTGAGAACTGTTGGAAGCGCTGAAATAATAGTTGAACAGATATGGTATCACCTCTACAAACAGTAAAAGATCATCAGCAAAACTCAATTGCACTATGTTCATTTTACTGCACTTAGGGTGATAGTTGAAATCAGGATTCTGCTTGAGTGTCTTTAAGATTCTTGTCAAATACTCCATGGCCAGGACAAATAGATTAGGAGATAAAGGATCTCCCTGTCTCAGTCCTTTCTTAGCTTGCAATGGCTTAATAGGGCTGCCATTAATCATTATGGAATATGATACTGTATAACACAGTTCATAATCCATTGAACAAACTTCCCCGGTAAATTGCAGTTGTGTCAAAACTTGTTCCAAATAACCCCACTCCATAGAATCATAATGGGTTCAATATTAAAAACCTTAAAATTAAACTCATAGGATTTAAATCCTGGATCCGCCTCTGATTAGAACGACTAATATTTGGGACAAGAGAAAGTAATAATATTCCTCAAAAAATATCATCATGTTAAAAAACAATTGAACTGCCATTCCATTTGGATCTGGAACAGATCTCTTACAAAATGAAGCAATACAAAACTTGGATTCGAAGGTAACCGCAGCTGTACTTATTGTCATGTTTCATTTGACATGACCACGTTATTACCAGAGCAAAGGAATCGAAATTTCTTTCAATTTTATATACATTTTTTTTCTCTGCTCCAGATTTGAATTACAGAGAAGCCGCGCTTTAACGGCTACTTCATAATAAAATTCAAATTAACACCGACCACAAACCTTTTTCCAGCCTAGCTTTCCCCATTTTCAGATTCTTGAAAAAAGAAAAAAAAAAAAGAACACCTTTTTTAACCAATAAAATGCTCCACACAATACCCAAGAAACCCTACAATTAAAATCCAAACCAAAACATTCCTCCAACTCAGAAAGTCACTTGTTATACAGTGAACTTTCAGCTCTGAGTTTCCCAAAAAAAAAAGGGTTCAAAAATGCCCAAGAAAAGGTCACCTGTTTTCCAAAAACTTTCCAGTTTGTTAAGCACTTCAGTTTTCTTAGCAAAAATGAGGAAACCCATAATTCCAAGGCTAATTTCATTGAAAAGATCAAGAAAAATGAAGAAATTTAGCCTAGTCAAGCATTACAATTATGGGTATGTTCAAGAATACCAATTTTCTCCTTCAAACACACCTTTGCTTCAGTACCATAAGAAAAAGTCACTCAAAAAACAGACGAGTTACAGAGATTTTTGCTCGGTTTTTTACATTTCGAAATGTTTGGGGTTGATAAATGACAAAGGAGAAGAAAGAATGAAGTACCCAGTGTTGGAGTTGAAAGGATTAGCTTCTATGGAAGATGCAGTATCAGCTAAAGAATTTTCAGAAGGATCAGATTTTGGTGAGGAAGATGATTTCATTGATGAGAGAGCTGAGAAGTTTATTGAAAGGTTTTATCAAGAAATGAGATTGCAAAGGCAAGAATCTCTCTTAGAGCAATTCAATGCGATGGTCGATAATTAATGAAAGCAATTAGTCGCGCCTATATTTTTGGTGTTGGATGATATTGGAAATTTGGATTGTGTTATTCTTTTGATTTTCATTGTTTTTGATGGCTGTGGAGATACGTCATTTCTTCTTTTTTTGTACTGGTGCTTAACAAGTTTGTTTCTTGGTTTGTTTTGAAATTGGATAATTTCTTATTTTATACAAGTACATGGGCTAGTATTCAGAGACTTCCATTTTTAGGGGGGGATTTGCATATATACCCAGTTTTTGGGTCACCTTTTAATTTATATTCGTTTTGCAAAAAAAAAAAAAATACAAGCGTATCCACTTTTCGGATAACTTCAGATATACGGGTCTGAAGTAGCAAAAATTTATGTCTGAATTTTGAACTTCAGAATGTTTTGCCGGAAGTGTAGCTTTATCAAAGTAAAACTTCAGATATTTTTGCCTGAAGTTTGGCCTGACTTGCAAAGACAATCATGCAAATTTCAGTTCATAGTGCAATGGTAAACTTCAATTCAATAAAACTATAGCATGTTTTGGCTGAAGTTTGTTTTGTAATTACTGAACTTCAGCATTCTAGGAGCTGAAGTTTGTTTAGTATTTGCCAAATTTCAGCATTCTAGGAGCTGAAATTTATTTGTATTTGCTGAACTTCAGCATTCTAGGAGCTGAAACTTGTTTGTATTTGCTGAACTTCAGTATTCTAGGAGCTGAAGTTTTTGTTTGTATTTGCTGAATTTTAGCATTCTAAGAGCTGAAATTTTTGTTTATATAGTTACGGTTTCACCTCAAACCATAGGGACAAACTAATTGATGGTATTGAAGTGCTTAGGAAGCTTGAGGCTAATTATCTCTCAAATATAACCGATTTTCTGGTTCAAATATTGCATTTTGCAGTTAGACTAAGCTAGACTATCTAACTATGAACTCTTAAGCAAAATTTCTTTGATGGAAAAGGAAATTGCTCAACTTCAGAATGACGACGATCATATTTCCAAGAACAAAGACGAATCGATCTATGACTAACAAGGGTGACACCAAGTCCCCTCAAATATTCTATTGAAAGCTTGGAGGAGAGCGGCAATTGAGTGAAAAATCTTTAGAAGAAGAAAACGAAGGAGGAGAAGGAGGAGGAGAAAGAGGTCTGAAGTTGTTTAAAAAGTGAGTACAAGTTAAAAAAAATTTAAAAAGTGGGTATAAGTTAAATGGGAGCGACAAAATAGGAGGCCGTATAATTTTTTGAATTTTAGATCAGAGTACGTTAAACATTTGGGATTTGTTTGGTTGACGGTCTAAGTTATGCAGACATTATAATGCTTAAATTGTTTACTCAATGATATTATTGCAGAGATTATTATGTGATAAATAATAATGCATGAAATTGTTATGCAGTAAAAAGTAATACACAATTTGGATGTCTTTAGATACTCTATCTATGTATTGTTAAGTACGTATATTCTTACCTTACATTCTATTACGTGGAAAATAACACATTTCCGTTATACCACAATCAATAAGTGCATCTGATTTCTAGTATCAAACTCTGCATAACTTATGTTTAAACTTCAAGTGACACAAAAAAGCTAGAATTATATCAGTTAAATGAAATAATGTCTTTTTACATGGTAATTATAGGGAAAGGTGTACACAAAGATAACTATTACGATTGACAATTGATTCTCCGGCCAAGGTGTGCAAAGTTGTAAAAGTCTGGGTATGATCTTAACAAGAATCACGACAATTGTAGCTTAAATTTTCTAAAGCTATATAACCAATGCATTGTTCCTCGACTATTCACTATTTCACTATTCTTTCTTATGAGATCAAGGGATTCAGTAGTCTCTTTTGCAGCCAATAATGAAATAGAACTTGGAGAAAAGGTAAGTTTACAAGAACTGGGGAATCACTACATCCAATTCCATAACATTCAAATTTTTCTGTAAGAATGAGATATACCAACCACTAAAACATTACAATTTCACAGTGACAAAAAAGAAAAGAAAAATAGAACGTGTTCATTGGCGGAAATTACAATACCTCTGAATACTATAATCTGTATGGATTGACAAGTGAGGATCAGCCTAGTTGAGATTATGGTACACCACAAGAATCATGCATACAATTACAAATAGAACCTATATTTCAAACCTCACATGCCTCAGAGAGATAAAGCACTTGGCGAAGCACAAGACCGACCAATAAATAGAGCAAAGAATATATGAAGAGACTTCTTCCAGTAGCACAATACCTGCACTTGTGGCCTTGACAGCAATTCTAGAACTCGAAACTCCGCAGGAAGTACATAGAGAACATAAATAACCATCCAACATTTCAGTTCTTTTTATCAGATCCTTTGAGGTTAAGGTTGAACCATCTTTTCTTTGATGACTTGTCCTTGGAATCTGAACTGCCATCTTCCCCTGGACTATCCGCTTTATAATCTTCACCAAGGACCTTACTGCTACTTCCGTTACTGAAATGCCCACTCCCACTGCCACTTAAATTAGCAACGGACCTTGCAACTGTGAACGAAGAGTGGATGCTGTCTCTTTGTTTCAGCATCTCATCGACCTTTACAATGGTGGTACTTAATCAGCAAGCAGGAACTATCAGATAATACAAGGAACAAAGTGAAGTAGCATCTAAACAAACAAGAGATGCATTAATTATAGCAAAATCTGGGAAAATATATTGTTGTAACACTTCCCAAGCCACTAAATGAAAGCCAATCGACTTGTGTTGCAAAGAATTTGGACATACCATCTCAATACGAGGACATTTACGTAATATAATAATCGGAGAAGGGTCAAATTTACCCCTGTATTATTGAAAATAAATCATATCTACCCTACGTTTCACTTTCTGAATATTTAAGGGCCTACCGTTATACTTTTTTTTGTATTTGCCTCCCATCTGTTAAGTGACCAGTCCCAACTTTAAAAAAGACACGTGGAGTGTCTAGAATTAATTTTACAGGACCCGGTTCATTTTATAAAAACCCAACCCCAAATAAAACATAACCCGACACGCCGATTCCCCTTAATGCTGTAGCTTTTATTTTCTCCTTCCATTTTGACAATTTAGAGAAATTAGTTGGTGACATCTTTTCTCTCATACTCTACTCCAAAGTCCAAACCAACAACCCACATCATACCAAGGTCGATATAACTCTAAGCTTTATCACATCCAACACCAATGGACTGCGAGTATCAATGATGGAAGGAGGTAAGCAAAGAACCCTCAACATTGTCCAAATTTTAATTTAAGTTTGGTCCAAAGCCAGTCCCAACTGAAAAAGCAGTTCAGATAACTGAAGAAGCTGTGATGGGGATGCAGGAGAGGGGATTTAATGCTTGTATTTCCAGTTTGCTTCATTCACTACATCAGCAACCAATATCAAAGCTAGTTAAAAAAGAATGTCAAAGCTAGTTTGAGCTGGTGGTACAAATTTACTTGTTACTTTCAAGCCAGTTAAGAATGCCTTCGCTGATCCAGAAAGCTGCTCTTTCTTTTGTTTCAGAGCTCCTTCTAGCATGCTAAAAATAGTCTGAATATGCGTTTATAGTAATTATCCAATCTCTAAATAGAAGAAAATCTATATCTGGTGCTTAGTTCCTCATTATTATTGGCCTTTTCCTCTTCTGACTTCTTCAGATATTCCAAGAGTAGTCAAATAGGAAATTATTTCAATGGCTGTGTCTAATTCGGCAAAAAAATCATGAAAATAGGAAGGATAACGTAAAACCCCAGAGATTCTTCTAGGCTTTTTCATTTGTTCCTTTGACTTAGTGGGTAAATTGGTTTCGAAGGGTCGGGTTATGTCTTTTATTTGGGGTTGGGGTTGTATAAAATGAACTTGGTCCTTTAAAATTGATCCTAGGCACTCCATCTTTAAAGTTAGGACTGGTCAATTAATGGATGGGGGGCAAATATAAACATAAGTATAACGGTAGGCCTTTAAAAATTCAAAAAGTGAAATGGATGGTAGATATGACTAATTTTCAATAGTATAGGGGTAAATATAACCCCTTTCCATATAATAACTAAACCGAGAGACTTTTCAACATTAAAACTTACAGACTGCTTCTCTTGGCTGTATCTGTTGGTCACTTCCTGGAAATGTGCCAGTGCCTATGAACATTAACATGGAAAGTAGAGAAATGAGGATATATGGAAGAATCAACAAATATTGTCTAGAAGTAGATTGACAACCTTTCTATATTCTACTTCAAACTGCCGAAGCTCATTTCTTTTCCTCAAAATCTGAGCCTCAATATCCTTGAGCTTAAGAGTAGTATCCTCATATGACTTGGCACAGAGAGCCTCAATTGTATAAGCAGCAGGCTTGAAGAAATTATCTCCTGCAGAGAGATCAGACCAAAAGTCAGCCCTTAAGGATTTAGCATCGAAAAATCAATTGGAATTTGATAGTGTTTCTCACAGCAGAAAAAACAATGTATTCAACAAAATAAGTAGCTCCAACCATATACAGCGAATATGTGAGTGCCAGCTTTAAGTTCTGAGACCTCACAAGGTTGAAGTCCCTCCAGCTTCTTAAAGAAAGCAGCTTCAGGGTCCTTAGCCATCGCTAACTACAATATTTCAAATTATTTATTAGCTCTGACGACAACACTGCATAATGAATTTGACCAACAGGGTGATATTCACATACCGCATTTACAGTTGAATCCATTCTATACACCTGAAAGTGCAAGAAATACATTCCTGCTGACGTCACTTTACCCGTTTTCTCACTATCTTCCTGCATACCGTGACAATTCATCAGATTTGATCAGTCAATTGCTTGGTTAGAATACACAGGCATGCACGACATGTACATCTAAAGTACAGTAGACTAGCTCACAAATCACAGAAATTTGAGGCATGCTTAGACCTTAAAATTGAGAAGAATTACTCCAAAGATAACTGTGAAAAACGCAACCCCGAAGTGCAGGCAAATTAGAGGTAATTACTGAGCATGTTGAGCTTATATATCTAAAGATAAGGGATTACAGGTCCAGTATCTGCTCTGTATAAGTGACTTTTACTTAATGTATATAGCAGCCTCACAGCTTATGCAGATTGCAGACCATGAAGAGCTTCAAAATCAGAAAATTTCAAAATTACACCTTAGAATGAGGTCTAGTTGTTATACCTTGGAATGAGGTCTAGTTTTCCAAAGCAGTCGATTGATACCGTCAATTATACACTTCAGTTTATTGAGATCTTAAGAGGATACAACCTCATCTATTACAGCTAGCCCCTGACTATAACTTCCTATGACAGCATATAAGTCATGAGCCATATGCCTTAAAGCTTAGCTAACAGAAAATTATCAAGTGGAAATTCAACCCAATCACCAATTGTAGGAAAATAAAGATACTAAGTTGACATCAGGGACGCAATGTGAAAATAGTTACTATTTCCATTTCTAGGACACAGTAAAAGCTTTTAGAATCAGCTAGCAAAATGTTTTTCTGAAAATTAGAATTGACTAACAAATTTTCTACTTCTGACAAATTTCATAAGCAACATTTTTTGTTAGCATTAGCAAAAGATATGAAAGGTGCATCACAACATGTTAGTTAAAACATTTTATTTTATCGGTAAATGCGGAGATGCACTTAATCATTACGGTTATGCTGATCAAGGAAAGGAGTCTGGAGTTCATATTAAATATATATATATATATATATATATGTCATAAAGGACATGTATAAAGGAGCCAACCAACAGTGTGAGAACAGTAGTAGGAGATATACAGGATGATCTGATAACCGTGAATTTACACCAGGGATCGGCATTGAGCCTATACTTGTTTACCCTAGTTATGAATGAGCCAACAAATACAATACAAGATGAAGTCCCATGCTGCATGCTATTTGCCGACGAAATTGTGCTAATTGACCAAAACCATCAATGGTTAAAGTAAGAGTTTTAAGATAACTAGAAGTAAAACTGAATATATGAACTGCAACTGTAGTCAACATAAGAAGAGTGAAGTTGAGGTGAGACGACGTGATTGTGGTGCCTAAATGCGAAAACTTCAGATATTTAGGATCGTTGTTCCAAGAGAATGAATGATAGAGGAAGATGTTACACATTAGCAGCCTGATTAATCTGTAACCACCTACTTCAAATCACTCAGAACTCAGCATTTATCAATGAAAAGTATCTCGAACTCACAATTGAAATTGATAACTCTAAAATGCAGTACCTGCAAAGCCAGGCCATAACCCCCATTTGCATCTTGTTCAAAATAGAGCAGCTGAAATTACATAAAATTCAGTTTTAATATCTCAACCCATGGCAAAGTAGAAAACACAATAAACATGAAGATATACATACACTGGTTACAAAGTACATGCAAGAATAGCTACCATTAAAATTCTACAGATCTGGAGTGTACCTTAAATTTGCTTTGAGCTGCTGAAGTAACTCTAACTACAAGCCCTGCCTCCACTTGTTCATTGCTAATCGTCACACCAAAAAAATGGGCACTTTGCTTTTCGACCTGCAGCAAAACCAAGCTAAAAACCTCGATACAGCTGAAATATTGTCCTGCTAATTGAAAAAGAAAAACAAATGCTACCTTTCCGCTAAGTGATGTCCCAATTGGAAGAGGGCGAATTGTGACAGTTCCATTCAAAGCTTCTTCAAGAACATTAGCAGAGACAGTCGTTTTGATGGGAACACCCAACTTGCTATCAGATAGATAAGGAATTCAAAAACCAAGCAAAAATCTACTAGAGTGCAAATTTTGGTATGATGATTACCTAAACAATGCAGCAAACATCGTGTTGACAGTTCCAAGATTGGACAAATCGATTTCCATATCCGTTCCTTCAGCATCAAGAGCCTTAAAATTTTCAAGATCAAATGTCAAGAGAGTAGGCCAATGGCCATGTGTGCGAGCAGTTATATAGGAATTTTAATCAGTTAAGGTTGCCACGTGTATAAGTCAATTGGGAGTCAGTCTACTACATAAATATGCACATAAAACCTGACTACAAAAAAATAACTACCACAATTTGGATAGATTGCAAAAAGAATAAAAAAGAAAGTTTACACATACTACTAGAGAGAGAGAGAGAGTGAGGCAACCACCTTTCAAAATCCACGCATACATAGAAAAGAAGTTGCAGAAAGAACACCCGCCAAAAAAAAAAAAAAAATTCCTAGCTACTGCAATACACAATGATACCAGTCGAAGATAACCAATGTCATCAAATTTATTAGTTTGAGTCTCTCTTAGACCTTGTAGAATTCTTCCTGCAAGTTTTCCTATAGCTGACATATTACAAATTTCAAACAATAAAAAACTTCTGACAAACACCAGAAGTAATGTAAGTGACCAACAATAAATAAGCCTTAATTCAACTAGTGGATATTTCCTTCATAAGCATCTTTTGCTTCAATTGTATTTTGTTCTTAGCCATTTCTCATGGATCCCATGAGATTATAGGTTAGTTGAGACAACTTTTGTGCATGTGATCTTAGGTCTATCTCATCCTTTCTAATACATTCAATCACCATAGTGTCTCATCTACAAACCCATACATTTAGCGATCTACGACATTCAAATATCTTGAAGCTGATCTGGTCCAAATATAAAGTTCTGACAAATTAAAATATTATTATATAACCACAAGCTTTTAAAAGCTGATAGCTTTATGAGCCCAGCCAGTCCAAGATTCAAGATAGTACCAAACTAAGCCTAACTAAAATTTGCTATTGTCTTCGGCAAGTCTGACCGGACTCATCTGTTTATTTTATTTCTTCAGGGACATTAAGGAACTGCCGAGTTTCTAACTTTACCAATAGCGATCACAGTAACTCAAAACATACCAAATTGACGTTTACTTCAAAAGTCATAACTCTAGTGATAAACCACCTTGCAAGAAAATTATGTACTTGCCAGCGGACGGGGGACAAAATACCTCAAAACCTGCCATATCATATTGCCTCCTTTTTTCTGGATCAGATAGAACACTGTATGAGTATGCCACCTCCTTGAATAATTCTGAAGCTTCAGGATTGTTAGCATTCTTGTCCGGATGATACCTACCAATAATATAGGTTGTGTATGGCTAATGTATAAGAGACTTTTTATGTTTCTAAAATAGTTAATGTATAAGAGACTACTAGATAAAGAAATTTTCGTCTTTATGAAAATGCTTATCATTAACCATCGAACAAAAGCTTAGCTAATGCATAGAGGCCAAACTCAAAAAACTTCCCAAAACCTACACCTCTAAAACCATTTTTTCCTCTATACCCAACCTAGTATCCCATCACAATTAATTTTTCCATGTAAGAAATTCTAGGTCCCAATAAAATAACTTCAATAAACTATATTATACAAGTAACAATCGTCTATCTATTACCAATTACCAAAACACGTCAACCGGCAAACTACTAACTTCAATTCATGGAATACTAAATTTAACAAAATTCATGCGACAACTACATTTTAGTCTCAACATGCTCAACATATTTCAGTACATATATACAAAATTCCAACAACAATAACTTAATGAATCAACTACACCTCAACACAACATTTAAGTGCATACATGCAAAACTGTGATAATGATAGTATAACTTCAATTAATCAACTAAGCTTCAGGGTTACATATACAAATCCACTAGATACGTTTTTCCTTCTATTCAAATCCATTTCATTCCAATACTAAATAATTTGTCCAGCTGCTCTATTCGAACCCATTTCATTACAATACCAAATACTTTATATTTTGCCCGACCGATCCAATTGGACCCATTTCATTTCAATACCAAATAATTTGGCGAACAACAATTAACTTACAACACGAATAGGGCGGTAGGTTTGACTTACTTGAGAGCAAGTTTTCTGTAAGCACTTTTAATCTCCTGATCAGATGAATCCTTTGTCACAGACAATACCTCATACGGGTCTCGTCTTATCGCCGGAGCCGATGACCCCTCCATTTTCGAACCAGCCATTACTCCCTTCTAATCTCTATTTCTTCCTTTTAAGAAAAACCCAAATCGCTATCTGATTTCAATTGTGTATCATTCAAATAGCTTTCTTGTCTGCAAATACACAGGCAGAGAAAACGTGTACACCATAAAAATTCTTTTCTTTTTTTTTGGGAAGTCACAAACCCATCAAAATTCGAGAGGCAATTGAGGGGAATTATGAAGCTTTTTCACGGAATTCAAAGAATTGGATCGTCTTTTCATTTCCTTGGGATTAATGCTAAGTGTTCAATAAAAAGTGAAAAAATTTAATGGGAATAGCTATAAGAGATCTAACAGAAGGATTTTAAATTGATAAATAATATTGGAAAGAAAGAAAATTAGGGCTTTTGGGAAATTTACAGGATGTAAAAGATGTGTGTGAGAGAGAGAGAAGACAGAGTTCTTATTTGAATTCGAAAAAGGATTTCTTTGAAAAGGAAATTGAATACCAATACTCCACAAACAACCATTTTTAAAGTAAAATGTAAAATTGATCGGCCGAAATATATATATATATATATATATATAAGAAAATATAGACATTTGACATAATTTCAAGAAATAAATCAAAAATAGAAAGATATATTTTAAATGTTTGTGTAGTTAATTTTCAATAGAAACTAAAAGTCATTGGGCATGCAGGTTGATTCTCTTGCTCCATTAGCATTTATTTTTTAAAATCGAACGTGTGATGAATGTAGTGTGGATTCGAATAATTTTGAAATTATTTTCAAAAAAAGAAATGAATGTTCGTGGACAAGTAATTTGATTCGATCAATTATAAAAGTAACTCCAATAATGTTGGAATGAAGTTACAATCAATTATAAATGTACACACGAAAAAGATAAATTGATATCAAGATATACATCAAGGTATTTTGTGGAATAATATTTTAAAGTATGAAGCTACTTAGAGATCGATTGAATTAAATGTCAATGTGTTACTTTACTATGAAACAAATTATCCAAAATTTTATAGTTTGTCTTATATCTTAGTTGTTTGGAAGAAATACATTGACTTTTTAGTTTTTTCTATTAATGTTAACAATTAATATAATAAAATAGATAGTAATGGGAGTATAGATTCTTCTCTAAAGGCTCAGGGATGGACTGTGATTTTTTAGTTTGTTGTTGATATTTTATGTTTTCATAAATTATTTTAGCCAATTGATTGAGCAGCTGTTGGGGTTAGTATAAACGTATAAATTAGAATGAAATATATTTGAAAAAGGTAAAAATATAGAGGAATATAATTACATAATTTATGATTGTTATTTATTCAAAATAAAGCGAATAAAATAAATCAGACGTAAAATTTGTTTAATTATTTGTTTCTTTTAGGAAATGTGTATGTAGAAGAGAAATACTAAAAATACATTTGAAATTTATAAAGCTAACAATACATTTATAAATTGCTAAATAAAATTGAAATTCATGAAATTGAAGAGTTTTATCAAATATTTTTGCTTACGAATAGTGATTTGAGCAGCCCACTATGTCATAAAGGTATCATTGAAATTGTTAAAGTACATTAAAATTGTGTGATTAAAATTAAAGTACATTAAAATTGTTGATCAAATTCCGATCAAATTGTTGATATGTTGGTAATTGTCAAAAGTGAGGATATGTTGTCAATAGATCATTTAGTTTGTCTTTTCAACATCAAAATACTAAGGGGTCATTTGGTAGGAGTATTAGAAAAAATAATACAAGCATTAGCTTTATGTATTACTAATCCTTTATTTGCATTATGTTTTTCTAATATATGTATAACTAATACTAGTATTAATTACTAAATATTTTTTTTAATTATTACTCCATATAATGTTACTCTATATATGTGAGGTTATTATATTTGAGTTTCTGCCAATAGTTATTT
Organism: Nicotiana knightiana; assembly: GCA_005239525.1. Lineage (NCBI taxonomy): Eukaryota > Viridiplantae > Streptophyta > Magnoliopsida > Solanales > Solanaceae > Nicotiana > Nicotiana knightiana. Next base: position 25,536 of record ML368502.1, on the reverse strand, counting down.
ATTTATGTATATAAAAGTTATAAAATTTTATGGGATTACAATAATTCCGCACATCCTGCGGGTACTAATACTAGTTTGAATTCGAAAAAGGATTTCCTTAAAAAGGAAATTGAATAGCAATACTCTACAAAAAACTATTTTTAAAGCAAAATGTAAAATGATCGGCCGTAATTAACTATATTCATATCTCTAAATTGTAAAAAAAAATTATATATATAAAAGATATATGCTTTTTTCGGCTATATTTTATAGGGAAACTACCAGCTATGTCCATTTATAAGTAGCTCATTACAAAAATTGGTCAATTCATAAAATATTACTAATATTAGTCAATATTACTAATATTAACCAATTAGCTATTTATAGCAAAAAAAATGTCAAATTTTTGCTTTATTTTGAGTGAGTGTTATTAGAATAGATTTGGTACAACTTAAGGAGCTTGAATCTCAATTTTGGGATGATTTGGTGAAGTTTTGAGGTGGTTTGAATTGAAAATTTGAAGTACAAAACTGAACATGAAAAAAATGATATGTGTATCACACTGTGTATCATTTGTATATCACATATGTATCATATTTGTATCAATTGTGTATCACATGTATATCCATATTGTAACGACCCGACTGATTGTTTTGTGTTCTAGGACCCCGTGCCCCTAAATGGGAGACCCCGTAGCTGCTTTTACTGATTTATGACTTGCGGGGACGGGTGGTTCGAGGTTTGGAGGAGTTTGGAGTAGTATAGGAACACTTAGTTCCTTAAGGTTGGCCTTAAAGGCCAAGTTTGACTTCAGTCAACATTTTCAGTAAACGACCCCGGAATCGAGATCCGAAGATTCCAGTAGATTCATATGATGATTTCGGACTTGGTCGTATGTTCGGAACGGGTTTTGGATAAACCGGGAGTGTTTCGACGCCAAATAGTGAAGTAAGAATGTCTTTACGTTCAAATTGAGGTTTAGAACGTGTTTTTGTGTTATCGAGGTCTGAACGGAATTTCGAGAACGAGAATAGTTCTGCTATGTCATTTATGACTTGCTTGCAAAATTTAGTATCATTCCGAGTAGTATAGGTATAGTTCAGCATGTTGAAAGTGAATTCAGAAACTTGAAATTCTTAAGTTTGATCCAATAGGTTTTGAGGTGTGATTTTTAGATTTGGCGTTGTTTCGGGTGTTACGAAGGCTCGAGCGAGTCCGTATTATGATTTAGGACTTGTTGGTATATTTGGACGGGGTCTCAGGTGGGCCCAGATGCCATCCGGGCATCGAGCGAGGCAAAAACCAGCCTAAAATGACTGTTGGTGCATCAGGTCTGGTGCGACCGCACTTGCGGAGGTCCAGTCGCAGGTGCGAGACCGCTCCTGCGGTCCCAGTCTCGCAGGTGCGACTCCTGAGGGAGTTGCCAATTTCCGCAGGTGCGGACCCCTTTTTCGCAGAAGCGGAGCCGCAGGTGCGGACTTTGCTCCGCAGGTGCGAAACCAGGCCACCTTCTCCTCATCCGCAGGTGCGGAAAGCCTGAAGGCAGTGCACTTCCTTTTAAACACGGACTTATCCATTTTTGAACACTTTTTCTTCATTCTTGGGCGATTTTGAGGGCATGCAAGGAGGGTATTCGACCTAACTACTGAGAGGTAAGTAATTTCTGCTATGAATTTAGCTTATTACTTGAATTGTTAGGTAGATTAACACCACAATTAGTTGAAACCATGGGTTAGAGTAAAAACCTAGGTTTTTGACCCAAAAAAAAAGGGAAATGACCAAGAAATTTGTTGAGGAATCAAACAAAAACTACATAATATTGATCCTTAGGCCATGGGTGATATTTTCCTTCAAAAAATTTCGGAATTCGAGCATGTGGGCCCGGGGTGTATTTTGGAATTTTACAATTTAGGTTCAAACAATCATGTAAATAGGGAAATCTCATACTTTTGAGTATAGATTGATTTATTTGTGCAATATTTGACTAGTTACGAGTCCTTGGGCGACGGATTTGAAGTTTTGGGCGCATTCTTGACCCAGGAAGTAGACTTGACGCGAGGAAAGTCTCCTTTCTAAGCTTGTAAGAGGAAATTTTCCTCATAGGTGAATTAAATGATTATGTGTCATTGTTGTGGGGGACTACATACGCGCGAGGTGACGAGAGCCCGTGCGTAGTGACTATTATTATTATGTCCGGGTAGTTAGGCCCACACCATGCCATGTGAATTCTATTAAATTGAGTTATATGCTTTGTAACTTCATTGTATGCAACTTTGTTTTTAAGAAAACCAATAATTTGATGCTTTAAAGGAATTGTTATTTGAAAAGAATTGAAAGAAAGATTTTGTGTTTGAATGCGACCGCTTCGCAATTTATATCCAGCGAGCGGAGTGATTCTTTCTCCTACTCTCATGGGAGCGGGCCGTACGCCACGACGGGTATTGATAGATGCATCTATGGTTTGCGTCGTTCGACCCTTCAGCAGTGCACAGTTATTATTATTATGTTGGCCCAGGCCGGATGTCCTTATTCCACTATGCGCGTGTTATTTGCCTGATATTGTTTATGACAGTTGAGCTGTGAATCATCCTGGAGGATCGAACTGAAAACTTGTAAATTGATGCTTCATTTCATATTCGGATTTTATTACGGTTCAATAATTATTTTCTTACTATCCATGCTTACTTGTTGTCCTCTTTTAAATTATCACTTAAATACTCTGTTTGGACCCTAGTGAGTGTCAAGTCGACCTCTCATCACTACTTCTTCGAGATTAGGTGGGATACTTACTGGGTACATATTTTTTATGTACTCATGATACGCTCTGTACTTAATTATACAGGCTCTGAGGCAGGTGCATTCGGGTTCCAATCTGGAGCTCGTTCCTGAGTTTTTACTGGTCGAGGCTTCACGTGCTGCTCTTCTTGGTGATTTCCAGCAGCACTATGGAGCTGTTCTTTTGTTATTTCTGTCTATACTTACTCAGACAGTAGGACAGACGTTCATTCTTTTGATATTATTCTACTAGATGCATGTAGACTTGTGACATTAGTTCCTGGCACACACGCTAGTAGACTTTATTTTAGGATGTAATCGTAAATTATGACTTCATGATTATTTATTTTGCATAAAATTTGCCTAAGTTATCCATTTCTACTTAAATGTCTCAACTAAGTTAAGCAAGTGTTGAAAAAATATTTTTAGTAAACTACCTGAAATCACTAGTAAATAAAGGTTGGCTTGCCTAACGGCGGTGCTGGGAGCCATCGCGACCTGGGTTAGGATTTGGGTTGTGACACATATATACCTGTGTGTGAGATACATGTGCCGCAGAAGAATTTTTTGAACTCGATTTAACTACAAATTTTGATACAAAATCAGTCCAAATCACCTCTAATCTTCCTCAAATTTTGTATATTGACTTATCTATATATTTCAATGAATTTCAACTATACCCATTGAAAAAGTTATTTTTTTGCTTAGACTTTTGGAATATTGTAATTTTTTTTTTGTATTTCATCACATTATTTGATACCTCATCCATGAAATTTCCTTTCCGTCTTGCATCTAATGTTACTAATCACGCTTAAAAATCTGGTAGGTGATTTTTGCATGTGATTCTTTGAGAGAAAGAATCATATTTATTTGGTTTTTCAATTTTTGTTGGCTAGTTTTGGTAAGTCTATGACTAATGGCTAGAGGTTGGTAAGTTGAGATTTATTTGGAACATATGTGTAAGTTTCCCTATTTTATTGGTTGATCTAATTTATAACTTAGGGGTAGTTTGGGTCAGAGATAAGTCATGCGATTATTAATACGAAAATTTTAATGTAAGAATTAAATAATACATAAATTAATAATATATTATTATACTAGTATTATTTCTTGCTCAATCTATAATTTAAATTTTGTTTTTATTTATTTAAAAAAAATTAATACAATACATGAGGGTTATTTTGGTTATTATAGTTATTTTAATCCATATTTACTAATTTCTATATTGTTATTCCATCTTTTATCATGCATAAAAATAACACATAGATTTTTGCATAAGTTATGCAAGTATTATTTATGCTAGCAACAAAATGGACAACCAAACATCGTACAAGTAATGCGTAGTTTTTTATTAAAAATCTAAAGGGTATTACATAACAATAAAAGGCACAACATTATACTAAAAGACATTAAACAATAATAAAGTTACATATTATTATATGTACAACACTAAAGTCACATATAACACTAATTATTCAACAAAAAAATAATATAGAATTTTCATAATTTTCTGCACATAAATAAACAATCCGGATAAATAAATAAAAATAACTATATCAAAAAACGATCACCAATAGCATACAACACAATAAAAATAGCTAATTAGAAAATTATATACACGAGTTTTACTATAAAAGTGAGGCGGAATATCTCGTTTTTGAGTTTTTTGAATTGAGAAAAATTAATGATTTGACCACCGAAACGAGCAATAGAAGAGATCCACTGCACGACTATGCCTTGGATTGGGTGTTAGCTCGTAAAATAATGAGGGTACACGATTTTTGGGGTAAGGGTGGGCTCCAATGGAGGTTTA
>ML368502.1:0-20543 GCA_005239525.1 Nicotiana knightiana | reverse complement strand
GGGGGGGGGGGGGGGGTGATTGTAACGTTCTTGTAACGATCCGGCCGGTCGATTTTTAGTGTATTAGTCCCGACCCCCTATTTATTTCTTTTTTTGTGTTATATTATGGTTACGTGACTTGCCGGGAGATTTGATTTTTGGTTTCGAAGAGAAATGGGACACATAGTCCCTAAATTGGAAGTTTAAGTCATAAGAGTCGATCATAGTTTGATTTGTGTGAAGACGACTCCGGAATGGAGTTTTGACGGTCCCAATAGCTCCGTAGGGTAAATTTTGTCTTGGAACGTGTCCGAATGTTGATTTGGGGGCCCATAAGTCATTTCGGCGTTAATTGGCGAAAGTTGGAAGATTTAGGAAGGTTTGATCGGGAGTGAACTTTTTGATATCAGGGTCGTATTCTGGTTTCGGAAGTTGGAGTAGGTCCGTAATGTCAATTATGACTTGTGTGCAAAATTTGAACTCAAACGGACTTGATTTGATAGGTTTCAGCATCGGATGTCGAAGTTAGAAGTTCTAAAGTCATTAGGCTTGAATTGATGCGCAACTCGTGTTTTTGACATTATTTGATGTGATTTGAGGCCTCGACTAAGTTTGTATCGTGATTTAGGACTTGTTGGTATAATTGGTTGAGGTCCTGGGGGCCTCGGAGGCGATTAAGATCGATATCAGATCATTTTTGGACTTATGCAATTGCTGAAGCTCCCAGCTTCCGGTGTCATCACACCTGCGGTGAGGTTGTCCGCAAGCGCGGACTCGCATAAGCGATCTTTGAGTCGCAGATGCGAAGCTGACCTTGCTCAGCAGTGGTCGCAAGAGCGGAAATTCTATACGCAGAGCTGCATCCGCAGAACTGGGCTCGCAGATGCGAGCCATTTACCGTAAAAGCGGTACCCTTGGACTTAAGTGTTTTCCTCACCTGCGATGGATTTTCCGCACGTGCGGCATCACATAAGCGCTTCTTGGGCCGCAGACGCGGAATCACTGGGTAGAAAAGGGGGAAAATCGAGGGTTTGCTCTCATTTTCATTTTGGGACTTTGAGAGCTCGGATTGAGGCGAGGTTTTGAGGTATTTTCAGAGGAAGCATTTCGGTAAGGATTCTTGACTCGTTTTTGATTAATTCCCATGAATCTACTGTTAATTACACCTTTTAATTATGGTTTTGGAGTTTAAAATTGGAGAAAAAGTGTAGAAGTTCTTAGACCAAGTTTTAAGATTTGGATAATTCTAGCATGGTTGGACTCGCTATTGACTGGGTGTTCGAATTTTATAATTTTGGTCGGGTTTCGAGACGTGTGCCTGGGTTGACTTATTGGGGAAATTTTCCAATTCTTGCTAAAATCATAATTTCATTATTTAGATTAGTTTCCTATAATTATATTTATAGTATGTAATTGTTTTTGGCTAGATTTGAGACGTTCGGAGTCGGAAAGTCGAGGGAAAGGCCTTCTTACTGATTGATTGAGCGATGTTTGAGGTAAGTGACTCATCTAACCTTGTGGGGGAGGGGGGGGGGGGGGGGGGGGGGGGGGGGGGGGAGGGAATTCCCCTTAGGATTTGGTGTTGTTGTGGTAATTTACAATATGTGAAGGCCGTGTACGCGAGGTGACGAGTGAGTACCCGACCTAAATGTTGAAAATTTGGTTTCTGCTAAGTAGTTTCCTTTTATTTCCTTAATTAAGTTACTCCAGCATGTGTAGTCATCATGTTTAGCCTAATTTCATATGTCTATGTGTCTGATCTCTTATTTGCAATTTGTACAACATGCTTAGTTAAATTACCTGCTTCCTTGATTCTGTATTCATTATTTAACTGTGGAATTCCTTGCCTGAAATATCATTGTTTCATTTGTTATGTTTTGGTTTTCGTGATTATTGTTGAGGTGATTTGTTTGGTTGTGGCATGAGGTTTGTGCCGTACATATTGTTACTGTGGGACGAGGTTTCGGCCGTACGGATTGTTACTGTGGCACGAGGTTTCTACCGTGCAGATTGTTATAGTCGCACGAGGTTTCTGCTATGCGGATTGTTATTGTGGCACAAGATTTCTGTCGTGTGAATTGTTATTGTGGCACGAGGTTTCTTCCATGCGGTTGTTATTATAAGGAGAGATTGTGAGATATTTACCTTTGGGACTACGAGGCGGTACCTCGGGAGTGCCCCTATTGATTTCCTCTACTTGTTGTATTATTTTTTGTTGTTGTTGTTGTTCATTAACTTGTAAGATTCTTGCTTCCTTACATGTTGTATTTGTCTTCTTGATTCCGTGTTGCTACATTTCATAAATTTCCATTGTTACACTTCCCTGTCACTTTGTTATGTCATTATATCTTCTGCCTTGTTTCTTATTAGTCCTAGTAGGGCTCTGACTTGACCTCATCACTACTCTACCAAGGTTAGGCTTGACACTTTCTGGGTACCGTTGTGGTGTACTCATACTACGCTTCTGCACATGCTTTTATGCAGATCAAGGTGCATCCTATCAGCCTCGATATTAGAGGGTTGTTCTGCTACTTGGAGACTTCAAAGTACACCTGCCGGCGTCCGCAGGCCTCGGACCCCTTTTATCCCGTCTTTTCCTTGTTTCTTTATGTTTTGATAGAGAGTGATGTATAGGATATTTGCAATACTGTATCTAGAGCTTGTGACTTATATCTACAGGGTTTTGGGAATTGTTTATACTTTGAGTTGCATAATTTATTTATTAAAGTTGTTGACATTTTGAGTCTTAGCTTAATATTTCAGTTATTTCGCATTCTTGTTAGCTTATTTAGTCTTAGAGACTAGGTGTTGTTACGATATCCTACGGAGGAAAAGTGAGTCGTGACAGTTATGTCGTGAGGAAGAAGACTGCTCCCTTTTTAATATAGGTATAGCGCATTGAAATTCTATCCATACACATCCTCAATGTCTTACTGCAATTTCAGTGTATAAGTCATGCGTACTTGTTTTTTTTAGGAAAAAGAATGTAAATAGAGTATCATTACTATATTCTTGCTAGTTGTGCATTATATTTTTATGAAATGAATAATCCATCTACCTTCTGTATTAGATGGAGGACATTGAAGTCAATGAGAAGCTTCTTTTGTAAAGTAAGAATAAGTCATTTTGTTGTCATAGCTACACAAAAAACAAATACCATTTATTTTGTTGTTGAATTCATGTGCTTTAGAAATCATGCTTTAGAATCTTTTATTACAGAATGTGGTTTATATTAGTTGGTTTGTTTAAGTTGTGAATAGCATAGCATCTAAAATCTGTTTTAGTCCCTCTGCAGTGTTGATGTATGATGGTAGAATCGACTCTTTAGGAATGATGTCTTTTAGGATTTTTTACTTTTTAAAATTAACATGCTGTAGTAAAATATAGACAGAAGCCCTATTCTAGTTTCTCTTCAGTGACGTGTTTAAATGTATTAGTAGTAGTTTTGATATCCTAATCTTTCTCATTGAGTATAACCACAGAATAGTTTGTAAGATTTATGTAGGTATCCTCAGATTTATTTGTAAAGATATCATGTTTGAAGTTATTTTACTAACTTTCACGCTTAGATCTAGCCGAGAAATGACTACTAGTATAGATTTGTTGTAGAGCGGTTAGCTTATGTCATTTCCTTTCCCTGAGTGTTGAGTTAGAAATATGCTAGATGTTGTGTATTGGGCTCAAGATAGGGTAGTTATATGAACATGACCGTGGCTTTCCTTGTCATAAGCAAAGGCTTCATTTCCTTTGCATCATAAAAGAATAGTTATGAACGTATAGTCCCTTTTAATTTGTGTTAATGTATGGTCATTTCAAAAATTGAGGTTTAATTTGAGACCTATGCTTTCCTGTTGTGGAAAACATGTTGATAGTATACTCTTGCCAACCTTTTTCATCTGGTTATAAATTTTTAAGTTAGAAATGAACATGTCTCTGTTATCTATCTTCGAAGTATAATACTGTTAAAATTTTGGTTCTCCCCACCTGATTAGTGATATAATGTGCTCTGGCTTTTTATAGATCATTTTATACTAAGTAACAACGTGATTTTCTTTTTGGTTATGTTATGCATTATTGTTGGTCCAAAACGCACACGCAAGTATACGTGGTCGTAGCAAGTAATATAATGTTAAATCGTATGTCGAACCCACAGAGACTTGTGTAAACTACTCACTAATTCACTATAATTGTTATTTAATCAAGCCAAAATAAAATCCAGGAATGTAACTATTTTATACTACGATTCTATGAAATAACTAATTATCGAGTAACGAGAGTATGTTGTGTATTCAATAGAGACAAATATTCCAGGGTTGTGATCAATTCACCACTCGTATTGCATTCTAATTAACTCTCCCTTTCATATAATTCACTCATGGTTGCTAATTAATCGACTCGCCTATTCTCAATAGGTTAACGCCTATATTCCTATGAAATCAATCTATTAGAACGCACTAAGATTATGATGTTTAATTAAGCACGGTGACTAGGTATATTCCTATCCTAACCATAAATCCGCTCCCCTGAAAGGTTAAGATCGCGATCTCTTCAATTCTTCTCTAATCTATATACGACTTTTCCAAGTATAACATAGATAGTATATAGAACCTAACTGCTAGCCAGACAATTAAGCAATTAAACACAGAATTGAAGAAACAACCATATATTGAGTGAACTATAATCAAGATTAAATTAATGTCGAATAACAATATTCATGGCTAAACCGCAACCCCAGAACAATGGGTGTTTAGCCACTCATGCTAAAATCAAACAATTGCATAAGTGTTGCATAAATCGAAAATACTAGAAAAAGATGAAGAAAACTGATAATCCTTTGCTTCCTAATGATCCCGTGTGTATTTCCTCTCCAAAGTGGCATGAATCCTTCAAAAATAAGCTTAGACTTGCTTTTATACGTGTTGGGTAGGGTTAGGGCCGAAATAACCATGTCCTGGGCAAAATAGGTCAAAAAAACTCGTCACCGGCACCCTGGCTAGCGCTGGGCGCCCACCAGGGCGCTGCCTCATTTTTATGTACTGCCTCCAGTGCCACAGGTAGGGCTGGGCGCTGCTTGTGGCACCCAAAATCGCAACTTCGCCCGGTTTTTGCGTTTTCGTCCGTTTTGGCTCAAATTTCGTGCGTTTCGCCCCCGATTGGTCCCGAATCATTCCTAAACATAAAAACACATCAAATTAATATAAATCATCACATTTAACATCTAAAACTCACGAAACAAAAGTAAAATACGACGCGATATACATAGAAATATATACACTTTAAGCTGAACATCAATTACTAAAGAAGCATATTCTTGCTCTAATTCCCTATTTTTAATTTCTTTTGTTTTGCATGATACACTGGAGTTGCAAGGAGTTCCAATGTGGGGACTCGACACCGTCGCTAGACATGAAGCACGCATACCCCTTCAATTTCTCGTGTACTCCGAATATATATTTAGACTCTCGAGAAAAGAGAGAAGAAGAAGAGAGTATTAAACATTGGCTGTCTAATGTTACTTTCCTGTGTTTATTAGCTAACTATTTTATGCGATCTATTTGCTTGCTTGATTACTTGAACTCGTTTGAATTAAATTAGTTTGTTTGATCACGTAAAATTTGGCATCTTGATATGCAAACTTTAACACCAATAATAGCTTTTTATTTAGTAGTCCAAGCTAATAGACCTGACTACTGATTTAAGAGCACTTTGAAAGGTATTTGGAGCTTTAAATTGTGAAGGAACTTCATTTTCGTTTATCATGTGTTAAACAAGTTTAAAGAAATCAGCTAAATTTTTATCTTTACAACAATCTGCAAATCTTGTTTTTTACAATTATAAAAGAACAAGTTCAGATTTTGTTTTCCTTAAAACAATATATTTCTTTCAAGTACTAGGTGGATAGCTCCATGCATCTTCCTTGAATTTGGGTTTCACTGGATTAAACAACTTTGACAATAATCTATTTTTATCTAAAATTTAAAGTTGTTCTCTTGAATCTTTAACGAGGGGTCAAATTTTTAAAGTCAAATAATACTTTTCATTTGTTAATTTGTGCTAAGTTCGGGTAACCATCTATAGCATACATTTTTAGTGTTAACTTTCGTTTATCTACACTTATAAATGACCAAATTTTTTTACAACACTTAATATTAATTAATCTAAGTTTGGCCGGTTAACCGTAATTAACGGATCGTATATGGTGCTTTAACAACCTTCCCTATAGGATTAATTAGAACTCTTACCTAGAATTTCTATGTTAAGCAGACCGTAAAATCAAGTTAACTTTAAGCATTATTTAGCTAAAATTAGTGTACTAATTCACCATTAAAATAATTAGGTGGCGACTCTTTAATTAAACCTAAAACTACCAATAGGTTATACTCTACTTTGAACCATGTTAAAATGGGGTATAACAATATGGTGACTCTGCTGGGATACTAGTTTCTAAACCATAATAAACTTACGTTACTAATAAATTGGTTTGTGTGTTTGTTTATAGCCTTTATTTGAATTGCTTTTACGTGATAACTTGTCTTATATGAATTGTTTATCTATTTTTATTGCTTTATCTAAACTTTCTTTGCGTTTCACTTCCTCCTCTCCTGGAAAATTCACACTAAGCACATACCTGGCGATTACACGGTTTGCGGCCGTGCACTTTTCAAAAAATACATTTTAGGGGAAAGTTTGTGGGTAAGTCGATCAACGGTGCAGTCGACAGTCACGAGCTTTCAACCCTCAAGTTGTCCGCTTGGGCGAAGACTACTCTAAAAAAAAACCACTCTTAATCAACCTAGGATAGAATTCAACCAAAATCTTTTTCTAAGACCATGCATCATTATAATCCTTGGTGGCTTAATACCCTAGGTGCATTAAGTCCATTAGTTAACCTTGTCCAAATGTCTGAATGGGAATTACAACCCAATGGATGCCTTATCACATTATTTGTGCACTATTTGAAGGTAATTTCGCCATTATATGGACCATTTGCTCTAAATTAATTAAATTCTAGGTAAAAGAGCATGACTAGCTTTTCTATGATATATACGAAAATTTTTAAATGACATAATCCGGGGAAAAAAAAGAAGAAGAGAAGTTTATACATGACGAACATATCTTTTGTTATACTCTTTTGATCTTTTATTACAAAAAAAATAAAATAAAGTAAAAATAAAAAATTTAAGCAATTCATGAACCATATTTTTTTTTTTGGAAAAGTAATAGAATTGTTTAATTAGTTTACAGCAATGGCATGATACATAATGACATAGTTATCTCTCAAATACACATTAGGCCTACCTCTAGCACAAAGAGATCCTACACATATCAGGATGCGCTATTATTTGTTATGTTTTGGAATGTGTCACATATTTTGCTGCTTACTTGCTACTTGCTATGTTGCTTACTTGGCTTTATTATTTTTACTAACATCATTTGTTATTTTTCAGAAGAAGAAAATATTGACTATTCAACTTGCTTACTTCTTTATTTAAATATATACTTTATTTGTTCATATATATATATATATGTGTATATATATATATATATATCATCTTTATTTTTATATCATCTTTACTTATTTTTATATCATCTTTATACCTTAATAATAATAGTAATAATAATCACCCTAAGTGCTTTTTAACAACTCTAGAGCACCATTTAGGTGTTTACTTAAGCCTAGATTTCTCTTAGGTCAATTCCAATTTTTAGCGTCCAAATAAGATATCGTTTTATTCTTTGGGCATGATTTTTATTTATAAAATAGAATATTTTGCCCTTCAATTCTTATCAAACAAGCTCAATTTATCATCGTTCTTAGATATTGAAATTCCTAAATATTCGTGCCTTCAACTAGCCTTAACGATTTTCTTTAACCAACAAGATGCATAGAAACTGACGTAATCTTTTATTAATTAGGTAAAATATTTTGCCCATCTAATTTCGAGAGTTAATTTTATTCAGATATTTTTATTAAAATATGATTACATGTTTTTAAAATATTGTCACTCGTGCCTTACATAATTTTTCTACCTTCAATTCTTCCACGTAGGCATAACTTCTACTTCCATTTGTCTCGTAGCTCTATGTTCCATAAGATCTATTTAGCATTCTACCTACATTTTAGAATTTCAACCTCTTATTTACAAGTTGGTAGATCTCTCAACTTGCGCAATCTACCGAATAATAGAAGGCCACTAATTGGTCAATTTTCATCGTTAAATTATTCTAAAATTTTCACTTATTCAATTCAAATGTTCGCATCGTCTTATTTCGGGTCGCCGAGATTAATCTTCATGCACCCTGCAAATTCTAAGTTTTGGCATACGTGTTGAGGGACCATCCAATAGCTCTCAAAACGGTTGATACCGTATTCCAGGCCTCGACAACTTTATAATTTTTCAATGCTAAAATAAATAAATATAGGTTTTAGATTCTTTTCATGAAAATTGACTACCATATCCTTATCAATTATTTTGATCCCGTGCTTGTCAATTTCCAAATACCAATAAATTATTTTTTCTTTAATATCAAAATCGCACATCGTTGGCCTCTTTTAAACATCACAATATTATAAGACCCGATCTCATCGATTTCTTAAGCACGCGTTTCCAAATATTATACCTTAGCCTTCAATATTTAAGTACTCCATAGTGACTAGATATACTATTTTTCAAAAGAGGTTGACTTGAGTTGAACATCAAAGCAACACAAGTTCTAGGAGAATACGGCCAACCAAATCACAGTGATTGACCTAGATTCGGATGAGTTTGAGTACAAGAAATTCAAGTCATATCAAGACAAGATTGCTAAGCTTGAGACAAAGGTAGCACAAATGGAGCAAGAAATTTATGGCATTGAGAAAATGGTAGTCGATCATAAGAACTCTTCCAATGAAGAAGGCTACTCTCAATTTCGCACAACTGCATCCCCCACTTATGAGTATAAGCCTAGTTTTTTTAAATCTGCACTCTTGCTTGCTAGAAAGGGCATTCTAAGTTGCTGACAATGTGTATGAAGAAGAAGCATGATTAACAAGGACTCTATCACAGAATTTGAAAGATTATCATTCTCTACCCACCTTCCCTTTGGCCTACGTAAGGCTCAGTTTCATTATAACAAAAAAACTGGAGCAGATTTTTAGCACGCAGGTTGAGTATGCTCGAAAGGGACATCATGCCATGGAGTAATAATCAAAAACTTCCTAAAGATTGGGGAAATTTTTAAAAAAAAATTATAGAGTCATGCAAGGAAAAGGACTTGTGCTAGAGCTAAAGTTTTGATGTTCGACATAAGTCAGCCCTTCATAAAACTTCAAATCATTCCGCTTCCATGTCAACAAGTCTCGTGCGTTAGAGCCCTCTAGATAACAAGTCATTCTCGTCCATCCATTTTGCAACTTAAGCCATCTTTTCCAGTTTAGGGCTCCTACTTAACCATATTATGATTTAATCTATCTAGTTATATACTTTATTATTTTGTGCATTTATTTCATTGTGATGAATACGCTAACGCTTTGCTTTTGCTCAAAAGTTTTATTTTGCCTTAAAAGGTTGCCTAGCATTGAATATTGTTTTGGATGCGAATCTGCATAAAGGACGAAGCTATAATGGCAGACCAATTTGAAGAATTCAGTACCCGTAATGGACTGTTGCAAGCACAAACTGATAGTACCAACACGGATGTGATGAGAAGGAAAGTGCTGGTCAATTTGGGAAACACTTTCAACTTACTTCCAAACACAACCTCCATTTCTAGCTCAAATTGAAATATTTGCTTAATCATATATCCCTGCCCAGCTCCTGCTTAAGTAATCCCTACTCAACTGCCATCAACCTGCAACCTCAATCAAGTCATGATAATGTCTCCTATAACCACAACTCTATTTGAGGAGGACAAGCAAAATCGACTAGCGATATGCCCGTATAGGAGACCTGAAAAATTAACCCAGCAGATTTGCCGTGAAAATTTGGAAAAAGAACTTCGTGATTTGAAGAAAGCCATTGGAGAAGAATTGCAATCAAGAAACTATCAAAGTCTAAGATATGAAGACTTATGCTTGTAGCCGAATGTAGAACTCCCACCAGGATACCAGGTGCCAAAGTTTAATACTTTCGATGGGAAGGGAAATTCCATTTCTCCTTTAAAGGACTATTGTAGCAGATTACTTGGTATCGGGCGCAATGAGGCCATTCGAATGAAGTTATTTATCCAAAGCTTATAAGTGCATGCACTTGTTAGGTATACAAAATAAGATTATAGCAAATGGCACACGTAGGATGATATGGCTCACGATTTTGTAAAGTAATATGAGCTCAACCTTGGAGTCGATCCAAACATGCATAGCCTGTACAAAATAGAGAAAATGCCATAAGAATCTTTTCAGGATTATGCAATCCGGTGGAGAGTTGAAGCTTCAAAGGTTCACCCTCCACTGTCCGAGAAGAGTTGGTATCAATCTTCATTGACATACAAAATGGCATATATTATGAAAAGCTCGCTACTGCGAACGTGCGTAATTTCTCAGACTTAATTAGAGTCCGGGACTTCATAGGAAGCGGAATCAGAGAAGGAAAGGTTAGCATGCAAACTATCAATCATGTGTCACGACCCAGATTCCCAACCCACGGGATCATTATGGCGCCTAACCTATACTTGCTAGGCAAGCCAATGTTAGAACGTAACTAACCTTTTCTTTTAAAACTTTACTTAAACACAATAGAACAATTTAAAATAAAAATGAAATCTAATACTTTCCATTAAATTCAATCAGGAATAATATTCGATAAGATAAAACGAACCACGAACTAATACTAACTATATAACTACCCAGGGTCTGGTGTCACAATTCACGAACTACTAAAGAATTCTACAAGTATTTGGCTGAAAGAAATATATCTATGTTTTGAATGAAATAAAACAATAATCTAAATAATAAAGG
Organism: Nicotiana knightiana; assembly: GCA_005239525.1. Classification (NCBI taxonomy): domain Eukaryota; kingdom Viridiplantae; phylum Streptophyta; class Magnoliopsida; order Solanales; family Solanaceae; genus Nicotiana; species Nicotiana knightiana. Next base: position 9,625 of record ML368502.1, on the reverse strand, counting down.
GAAGACTCCAGGAATCTGCAGACGCCAGCAGATCTACCTCGTGTCCCCGTGCGAATAATATCAGCTACTACTTTCACCTAGCTCTGGCCGGTACCTGGATCTGCATAAGAAGTGCAGAGTGCAGTATCAGTACAACCAACCCCATGTACTGGTAAGTGCCGAGCCTAACCTCGACCAAGTAGTGACGAGGCTACAGGTCATTTATAACATAACCTAAATACAATGTATGATAAAATAAGAAGGCAATAATAACAATTAAACAGTACTTGCAACAAATAAACAAAACAACTCGGTTAATTTTTCCTGATCTCAGCTTTAACCAATCCTCACGAAAATTTCCAAGTTTCAATTTAAAATAATCGTAAGTGCAGAATATGAAATGACAACAATAAAATAGTGAGTATTCCAGTCTTTATGTTAAAAATCAGTAAAACATGAATATCCTCCCTTATTGCTCCTTGATGCGGCGCGCAACCCGCTCCCACCCGTCCACCCGTATTTCTCCTACCTATATTTATCACCCTTATTTCTCATATTGCGGCGTGCAACCCGATCCCACATGTCCTCCCTTATTACTCCTCGTTGCGGCATGCAACCCTCTCCCACCAGACAATCACATCTCTTTATTTATAAAAAGATTTCACAATTTAGGCCAAAGCCTTTCACAATATTTATGTCTCAACAACTGTAAGCAGAAAGATGTACTATTCATGAACTTCATCAATTATCATTTCACAATGAAACCAACCGGAGTGTATCATAAAACACTGTCAACCAGCTTAACCCTTTTTATACCACAATGAAGCCAAGGGATCAACTAACACTTCTAAATACGTGAAACAATATTTAACAACAAGTTGACGAAAATAAGTAGACATGGAGGTATCAAAACCATGAAAACAATTAAGCCAGGAATCAAACAAATTGGTAACATGGAAGGGATCATGTTCAATAGATAGTTTGGTGGTGCATAGATACTCGTCACTTCACCTATACACCACGCATATGCAAATTCACATAGCATTTAAGTTGGGGATTTCTATTCTCTCAAGTCAAGGTTAAACCAAATACTTACCTCAATTTCACAAGCAATTCACTGCTCAAGCACCGTCTTTCCTTTAGAATTTGCCTCTAACCCGCTCGAATCTAATCACAATTGGTTCAATATCATTAATTATTGGTAAAGACATTAAATTTATTGAAAAAATCATGGTTTTCCTATGTTTTCCTATCAAAAGACAAAAATCGACCCCGGGCCCGCTTGGTCTAAACTCGAGGTTCGGACTAAAATCCGTTTACCGATTCTCCCTCGAGCCTGGATATACAATTAATTTTGGAACCCGACCTCAATTCCAGGTCTAAATTCCCAATTTTTGAAATTCCTAAGCTTACACAAAAATCCCAATTTTTACCATGAAACTCTACATTCTATGATGAAATCTTGTAAAATGTTGTTAAGGATTGAAAGGAATTAGTTAGAGATCACTTACCAATGATTTGGAGAAGTTTGGGTCTTTGGAAAATTGCCTATGGAGGTTTAGGGTTTGAGAGAATTGAAAAATGGGTGAAAATCCTATCTAAAATCTGACTTAACAGGCTGCAGTTATCGCAATTGCGATCAGGGGTTCGCAATTGCGAACCCTTTGAAATCCTGCTGCCTTCGCATTTGCGACATATATGTCGCATTTGTGACATCTGGGGCCTTTGCAATTCCGTCCAAAGGTTTGCATTTGCGAGGTTGGCCTTCCCATGCCTTCTTCGCATTTGCAACAATATAGTCGCATTTCCCGGGCCGACAGACTTCGCATTTGCGAAGCCTGATCTTGCATTTGCGAGATCAGAGGCCTGTGCAAAACACCAGATGCACAACTGAGTTTTCTTAAGTTCTAATCACTCCGTGGCCTATCCAAAACTCACCTGAGCCCTTGGGGATCCAAACCAAACATGCACGCTAGTCTAAAAACATCATACAGACTTTCTCGTGCGATAAAATCATCAAAACTGCGAATTTAACCTCAAACTCATGATTTTCCTCAAGAACACTTCATTTTCACAATTTCTCAACCGGACGCCTGAATCACGTCAAATTAACTTTGATTCTCACCAAATTTCACAGATAAGACCTAAATATCATAAAAAAACTTGTACCGAGATCCGGAACCAAAACACGGGTCCGATACCAACGATTTCACATATTAGTTCATTTCTTTATTTTCTTAATAATCCAGCAAAATAATTTTCTTCAAATATTGATTTCTAAGGCTAGGGACCTCAGAATTCGATTTCGGGCATACGCTCAAGTCTCATATTTTACTGCGGACCTCCTGGATCATCAGAATACAGATCCGGATCCATTTACTCAAAATGTTGACCAAAGTCAACTAGAATCAAATTTTCAACTCTAAAATTTTTTATTGCTTATATTTTTACATAAAGGCTTTCCAGATTCACGCTCGGACTGCGCACGTAAATTGAGGTAATTAAAAATTAATCTTTTTAAGGATAATGAGCCCGAAATAGAGTTTTAATTCATAAGATGACCTTTTGGGTCATCACATCTCCACCTCTAAAATAACTGTTCGTCCTCGAACGGACATAGAAAATTACCTGGACTGGCAAACAGGTGGGGATATCTACTATGCATGCCCGACTAGGACCCCCAAGTAGATGCCTCAATAGGCTGACCTCTCCACTACACTCGAACTGAAGGGTAACTCTTTGATCTCAACTATCGAACCTGCCGGTCTAAAATGGCTACCTGCTCCTCCTCATAGGTCAAATCTTTGTCCACTTGGACAGAACTGAAATCTAACACGAGGGACGACTCACCATGATATTTCCGGAACATAGACACATGGAATACCGGATGAACTGAGGATAACCCTGGAGGTAACGCAAGTCTATAAGCTACCTCCCCCACCCTATCGAGAGTCTCAAATGGCCCGATATACCTAGGGCTCAACTTGCCCTTCTTCCCAAACCTCATAACACCCCTCATGGGCGAAACCCAAAGTAATACCCTTTCTCCGACCATGAATGCTACATCACGAACCTTACGATCGTCATAACTCTTTTGCCTAGATGAGCTACACGAAGTCGATCCTGTATAACCTTGACCTTATCTAAGGCCTCTTGAACTAAGTCTGTACCCAATAACCGAGCCTCTCTTGGCTCAAACCATCCAACTAGAAATCTACAACGTCTACCATATAATGCCTCATAGGGAGCCATCTGAATGCTCAATTGATAGCTATTATTGTAGGCAAACTCCGCTAACGACAAGAACTGATCCCAAGAACCTCCAAAATCAATAACACAGGCACGAAGCATATCCTCCAAGATCTGAATAGTACGCTCGGATTGCCCGTCCGTCTGAGGATGAAACGTTGTGCTCAACTCAACTCGTGTAACCAACTCACGCTGAACTGCCCTCTAAAAGTGCGAGGTAAAACTGCGTACCTCGATCAGAAATGATAGACACGGGCACACCGTGAAGGCGAACAAGCTCTCGAATATATATCTCTACCAACCGCTCCGAAGTATAAGTATTTTCCACCGGAATGAAATGTGCTGATTTAGTCAGCCTATCCACAATAACCCAAACAATATCAAACTTCCTTTGAGTCCGTGGGAGTCCAACAACGAAGTCCATGGTGATACGCTCCCACTTTCACTCAGGAATCTCTATCTGCTGAAGCAAACCACAGGGTCTCTGTTGCTCATACTTCACCTGTCATTCAAGCAACGAGCCACAGAAGCATCAATATCCTTCTTCATCCTTCGCCACCAATAATGCTGCCTCAAGTCCTGGTACATCTTGACAACACCTGGGTGAATAGAATACTTAGAAATGTGAGCCTCCTCAAGGATCAACTCACGAAGCCCGTCAATATTAGGCACACACACTCAACCCTGCATCCTCAAAACTCCGTCATCTCCAACTGTAACTTGCTTGACACCACCGTGTCGAACTGTGTCCCTAAGGACCATCAAGTGCGGTCATCATCCTGTGAATCTTTGATACGCTCGAATAAATAAGACCGAGCGACTGTACAAGCTAAAACACTGCTGGGCTCTGAAATGTCTAACCTCACAAATTGATTAGCCAAAGTCTGAACATCTGAAGCTAATGACCTCTCACCGACTGGAATAAATGCAAGGCTGCCCGTACTCACTGCCTTCCTACTCAATGCATCGGCCACCACATTAGCCTTCCCCAGATGATACAATATAGTGACGTCGTAATATTTTAATAATTCTAACCATCTCCTCTGTCTCAAATTAAGATCCTTTTGCTTGAACAAGTACTAGAGACTACGATGATCCGTATAAACCTCACACGACACACCATAAAGATAGTGCCTCCATATTTTCAATGCGTGAACAATGGCTGCCAACTCTAAGTCATGGACAGGGTAATTCTTATCATGGAATTTCAAATGCCGAGACGCATATGCAATCACCTTGCCCTCCTGCATCAATACCGCTCCAATCCCAACACGGGAAGCATCACAATATACCATGAAAGATCTTGAACCTGATGGTAAGGCTGTCTTGAGCTTCTGAAAGCTCGCCTCATACTCGTCCCACCATTTGAATGGGGCACCTTTTTGATTCAATCTCGGTAATAACCCGCCAAACCCAAGAAGCTCCTGATTTCTGTGGCTGAAGTGGGTTTAGGCCAGTTCTTGACTGCCTCTATCTTCTTAGGATCTACTTGAATACCCTCTGCTGATACAATGTGGCCCAAGAAAGCTACTGAATTCAATCAGAACTCGCACTCGCACTTTGAAAATTTAGCATACAACTAACTATCTCTCAAAGTCTGAAGCGCTATCCGAAGCGCTCCTCCTGACTGCGGGAGTATATTAGAATGTCATCAATGAACACAATTACGAAGGAATCCAGGTAAGGCTTGAAAACCCGATTCATCAAGTCCATAAATGTTGTTGGGGTATTAGTCAAGCCAAAAGACATCACCAGAATTTCATAGTGCCCATATTTCATCCGAAAGGCTGTCTTAGGGACATCAGATGCTCTAATCTTCAACTGATGGTAGCCCGATCTCAGATCAATTTTCGAAAACACCCTGGCACCCTGAAGCTGATCAAACAAATCATCAATCCTCGGAAACGGATACTTATTCTTGATAGTAACTTTATTCAACTGTCAGTAATCTATACACATCCTCATAGATCCATCCTTCTTCTTTACGAACAGAACCGGTTCACCCCAGGGTGAGACACTAGATCTAATGAAACCCTTATCAATCAAGTCTTGCAACTTCTCTTTCAATTCTTTCAACTCTGGTGGGGCCATCCGGTATGGAAGGATAGAAATGGGCTGAGTGCCCGGAGCCACATCAATGCAAAAATCAATATCCTATCGGCTGGCATCCCCGGCAAGTCTACCGGAAACACCTCGGGAAACTCACGAACAATAGGCACTGACTCTATCGAAGAAACCTCGGCATTAGAATCACGAATGTGCCAAATAAGCCAAACGCCCCTTCTCAACCATGCGATGATCCTTGGTATAAGAAAACACTTTGCTAGGAAATTGACCAGGAGTCCCTTTCCACTCCAATCGAGGCAACCCTGACAAAGCAAAAGTAACTATCTTGGCGTGACAGTCCAAGATGTCATAATAAGGTGACAACCAATCCATGCCCAATAACGACCACACACGAATGATACACACGATCTACAACAATAGCATCCCCCACCGGCGTAGACACATAAACAGGGACGCTCAGGAATCACGGGGCACAACCAAATACGAGGAAAAATAGGATGACACATAAGAATAAGTAGACCCCGGATCAAACAAAATTGAAGCATCTTTATTGCAAACGAAATGGTACTTGTGATAACAACATCGGAGGACTCCACCTCGGGTTTGGCTGGAAATGCATACAATCGGGGCGGGGCCCCATCACCCTGAACCGCATCTCTAGGACGACCTCTGACAGGTGGACCTCCACCTCTAGCGGGCTGGCCTCCACCTCTAGCAGGCTAGCCTCTACTTCTAACATTCTGACCTCTACCTCTGACTACCTGACCCCTACCCCTGGTTGGCTGGGCAGGTGGTACTGCAACTGGTGCCGAAACTATAGCACGAGAATTCTGATCCTGAGGCTGATTACCCAAAAATTCTCGGACAAGTTCTCCGAATATGCCCGTACTCACCACACTCATAACACCCATCCTGATACTGAGGCTGACCTTAATGAGCCGGCTGACCGTGATAATAACTCTGAAGAGGAGGTGCTCTAATAGGGGCTGGATGATCATAATAAGGCAAGTAAGAGCCACGACCACCCGAGGCACCATGGGACGTCTAAAGTGCTGAATGAAATGGCCTGGAAGAATAGCCTCTACCCTAAGTATCCCCGCCTCCAGACGAGGCACCGCTGAATCTACCAGTATGGCGAGGTCTCTTGTCCGAACCCTGACCTCCCAGTCCAAGAACCATCTCAACTCTCTTGGCCACATTGGCTGCATCTTGAAAGGAAATCTCGCTCCCTGTTTCCTTAGCCATTTGCAATCTGATCGACTGAGCAAGGCCCTTAATAAATCTCCTAACCTTTTCTCTCTCTGTAGGAAACAAAAGAATAACATGTCTAGCCAAATCCACAAAGCAATTCTCATACTGGGTGATAGTCATGCTGCCCTGATGAAGTCGCTCAAACTAGAGGCGGCACTCCTCTCTAGTAGTTATAGGAAGAAACTTCTCCAAAAATAGATGTGAAAATTGATCCTAAGTCAGAGCAGGTGACCCAGTTGGTCTAGTTAACAAATAATTCCTCCACCATTTCTTGGCGGAACCGGTCATATGAAAAGCGGCAAAGTCGACTCTATTGGTCTCCAAAATACCCATGTTCCGAAGAACCTCATGACAGATGTCAAGATATTCCCGATGATCTTCTGAAGTAGCACCACTGAAATGAACAAGGAAAAGCTTGATGAACCTGTCCAATCTCCACAAACCATCGGTGGACATAGTTTCCCCATCAACAAGCGGTGCTGCAGCAATTGGCTAAACTACCCCAACTGGGTTGGCTATTGAGGTCTGAATCTGGAGAGTATTCTGCTCAGGAGTGTGGGTAGTAGGAGTCTGGACCCCTACTCCAACCTGAGATACGACTGATGCCACGGGGAGTGCGCCGGTCTGGGCTACACTCTCCATAATGACCACTAATCAGAACAAAGCGTACTGAAGCACTAGGGTAGCAATAAACCCCTATGGGACCTAAGCTGGTCCCGCTAGAACGGTCTGAGCTGGAGCCCCCTCATCAATCTCTATCTGAGGCTCCATAGCTGGGGCTGCTGCATGAGCAATGGGATGAGTCCTGCCCCTGCCTCGACCTCTTGCATGTCTTCAGCCTCCGCCCCTTGTAGGAGCTGCTGCTGCTGGAAAACCTGATTGTTGATCAGCGGAAGAAGAAGCACATGTTCTCGCCATCTGCGAGAGAACAAAAGAGTTCAATTCAGTATTTGAGAAAACAAGAATCGCACGACAGAGTAGATAGAATTTATAGCCTCTGAGAGATAAGTACAAACGTCTCCGTACCAATCCCTCAGACTCTACTAAGCTTGTTCGTGAATTGTGAGACCTATGCAACCTAGTGCTTTGATACCAACTTGTCACGACCCAAATTTCCAACCCACGAGATCGTGATGGCGCCTAACGCCATACTTTGTAGGCAAGCGAATGTTAGAACTTAACTAACCTTTTCTTTTAAAAGTTTACTTAAACACAATAGAACAATTTAAAATAAAAAGGAAATCTAATACTTTCCAATAAATGCAATCAGGAATAATATTCGATAAGATAAAACGAACCACGAACTAATACTAACTATATAACTACCCAGGGTCTGGTGTCACAATTCATGAACTACTAAAGAATACTACAAGTATTTAGCTGAAAGAAATATATCTCTGTTTTGAATGAAATAAAACAACAATCTAAATAATAAAGGGAAGACTCCAGGAATCTACAGACGCCAGCAGATCTACGTCGTGTCTCCGTGCGGATAATATCAGCTACTACTTTCACCTAGCTCTGCCCGGCACCTGGATCTGCACAAGAAGTGCAGAGTGCAGTATCAGTACAACCGACCTCATGTACTGGTAAGTGCCGAGCCTAACCTCGACGAAGTAGTGACGAGGCTACGACGGGGCATTTATAACATAACCTGGATACAATGTATAATAAATCAAGAAGGGAATAATAACAATTAAACAGTACTTGCAACAAATAAACAAAACAACTCGGTTAACTTTTCCAGATCTCAGCTTTAACCAATCCTCACGAATATTTCCAAGTTTTAATTTAAAATAACCGTAAGTGCAGAATATGAAATGACAACAATAAAAAAATAAGTATTCCAGTCTTTATGTTTAAAATCAGTAAAACATGAATATCCTCCCTTATTGCTCGTTGTTGCGACGCGCAACCCGCTCCCACCTGTCCACCCTTATTGCTCCTCCCTATATTTATCACCCTTATTTCTCTTGTTGTGGTGTGCAATCCGATCCCACCTATCCTCCCTTATTACTCCTCGTTGCGGCGTGCAACCCACTCCCACCAGACAATCACATCTCTTTATTTATTAAAAGGATTCCACAATTTAGGCCAAAGCCTTTCACAATATTTATGTCTCAACAATTGTAAGAAAAAAGTTATACTATTCATGAACTTCATCAATTATCATTTCACAATGAAATCAACCGGAGTGTATCGTAAAACACTGTCAACCAGCTCAACCCTTTTTATACNCCCAGAGTCGATCCCACAGGGAATTTACGTATCAATCAAGTCTTTAGAATACGCAACTTTTACTCAATCAATTCTCTCAAGACTTTTTAATATAAATTGGTGATGTTTTACTAATTCTATTGACAATAATAATAACTAGCAATTACTAACAATTTGTTGTAAATAATGATGATAAAGGTCTAAGGTTATGATTTTCCCCGTTGGTGAACTTACTTCTCAGATACTTCATATAGCTTGATTAGTTGTCTCTATCAATCATGAACACTCTATCTACTATAAATCTCTCTCAAGTAATTATGGTAATTTACTAGACGCACTCTCTCAAGTTACGCTATCTAGATTACATTACAATTCACTTAAGATTGCACCCGAGGTATCGCTATCTCTAATCCAACCTCTAAACCCTCGGTTATGACTTTCGTCNCTAATTGATGGCCATTCAATTAACTACAACGTAGTTGAACAAATAGAGATTAATCAACCAATCAAAACTATATTAATATCCCAATAAGTTTACCCCCCAACGGGTTCTACCAAAACCCTAGATTAAGAAACTTAGCTACTCATATTGATGCGAGACTAAATTGCATAGTTTAACATGTGATATACCTTACATTTTATGCGCATTAATGATAAAATTACACTTGTTATGTGCTTAATGGAGTTTATTTCATGTGTAGGTGAATTGGAAATGGAAACGGAGCTAAAGGGATGCAAATACGTCAAAAATACGCAAAAGGAGACGCCTGGGCGATAGCCGGGCATTTTCCCCATAAATCCTGCCCCCCCTGGCGTTAGGGGGGCGTTTACCCCATAAGGCCTGGCCCCCCCGGCGTTAGGG